>JACEGR010007974.1:0-42410 GCA_014170235.1 Listronotus bonariensis
TGTACAGGGTGTCCCATTTTGGTTGTCCCTTATGGGAAACTTGGAAACCATAAGAGATATTAAAAATCCGATACCCCATCCTCGAGCTCTTTTTGGAGAAAACATTTATGGTAAAAACAGATCATCGCTATCGCGAAGCGTTTCAGAGATACAGGGTGATTCTCGATTTTTCACTTTTTGAAAAGGTCCTGTAGCTTTGTTGTTATTACAGATACGAGAAAACTAATTGCACATTATACAGACACTTTTTTCCGTAGAATCCAGTGGCGTAGCCAAAAAATTTTTGAGCTGTCATTTTTGACATATGACCCAAACATGTTTTTTTATTAGGGACACCCTATAAATGATTAGGTAATTAAATTGCTTGTTTTTTCTGATTAAAATAATATATCATAGTAGGTGGTTTAATAAATTTTTACGTCAAATATTGGAAAAATTATGATTTTAAAGACGCATTGCGGCTTCTATCTGTTTTTAAATTGTTTTATATTTTTGTTTTAAAAGGAATCTGTCATCCCTTAGCTCAGGAGACATTTCCGTAGAAAAAAAACAAAAAATTAGTTTACAACAACAATAATAAACAAGTTATATTAATTAAACTTAAAAATTTATCAAGTTTTTTTAATTTTTGATTTTTTATTTTTATTTTTATGAATTCTCCATGTCAACTTTACCAATAGAGCAAAAAAAAACAAAAAAAAATTTAAAGTCAAAAAAAAATCGAAAATTTTTTGACACACCCTGTATAACTTTGATTTTTATTTTTTATACAACATTATCATACTAATACAGTACCAAAATTTTTTTGCTTCAAATTCATAAATAAGGACGCTATGAATTTTTAAATTTAAACATAAAAATAATTATTTTTAATTTTTGGGACACACTGTATCATTTATATATATATATAATAATATTCTTCCTTATCATATATATTATCCACCATAATTTCATCCTTATATATTCATAAATAAAATTGTAGGAAATTTTTAAAGTTAAAAATAAAAAAAAAATCATTTTAATTTTTGAGACACCCTGTATCATTTTTTATATATAATAATATTTCTCACCATCACATTTATCAAATACCAAAATTTCATCCCTTTATTTTCATAAATAAAATTGTAGGAAATTTTTAAATTTTAAAATAAAAAAAAATTATTTTAATTTTTTGAGACACCGTGTATCATTTTATTATGCGTATTAATAATCTTCTACATCATATATATTATTTACCAAAATTTCATACTTATATATTTATAAATAAAGTGGTAGGAAATTTTTAAATTTTAAAATAAAAAAATGCGTCTTTAAAATCATAATTTTTCCAATATTTGACGTAAAAAATTTATTAAACCACCTACTATGATATATTATTTTAATCAGAAAAAAACAAGCAATTTAATTACCTAATCATTTATAGGGTGTCCCTAATAAAAAAAAACATGTTTGGGTCATATGTCAAAAATGACAGCTCAAAAAATTTTTTGGCTACGCCACTGGATTCTACGGAAAAAAGTGTCTTTATAATGTGCAATTAGTTTTCTCGTATCTGTAATAACAACAAAGCTACAGGGCCTTTTCAAAAAGTGAAAAAATCGAGAATCACCCTGTATCTCTGAAACGCTTCGCGATAGCGATGATCTGTTTTACCATAAATGTTTTCTCCAAAAGAGCTCGAGGATGGGGTATCAGATTTTTAATATCTCTTATGGTTTCCAAGTTTCCCATAAGGGACAGCAAAATGGGACACCCTATTACAGTGTGTCCCAGAATATGACTTTACAAGAGAACAAATGGAATCAAAATTTTCGAATTTTAAAACGTCCTTCTGGGAAAACCTGATTGCACGGTCCAAAACTGATAAATACATAATTTTACTTCGATTGATATTATACAGGGTGAGTTATAACTAAAAATATGAAAAATGGCCAAGAGTAAAATACCTTTTTATTATTTAAAATAGGACAAAATTGTATATGTGAATGTTGTAGAGAATTAAATTTTATGTCAAAATTTAAAGTTTAATAATTAAAGTAAAAAATATGTTTATTATTTTTTTACATTGTGCAATAACAGTTTTTAAAATACTTGGCTTAAAGCTAATTTTTAAAAAATATATTAAAAATAATTAATTATTTTATTTTTTGCTGCTTAATGTAAAATTGACAACTATATTTTCCTTTTACTGTCATGCTATTACTTTAAATTTTAACATAAAATTCAATGTTCTACTAACATTTACCTATCCATTTTTTTAAATATTTTTAAAAATGAAAGTTGTTAGTTCCTGGATATTTTTTATATTTTTGTAATAACTATTGTAGTAAAATTCTGTATTTATTGATTTTGGGCCATGCGACCGGTTTGCCAATTTTTTTTTAAGATTTAAAAGTTTTTGGTCCATTTGTCCTCTTGTTACACCCATCCTGGTACACACTATATTATCGTTACAAGTCTCATGAAATTATACATAACGGGTCAAAAGTTAGGAAGGAGGCAGACTTTAGGACCTCACTGTATATGTTTTTGCGCTAAAATACGCTTTTGTCTTATTTCAATTGCTACACAACGTGCCACTTCAACAAGTGTTTACACAGCTTTTGTAAAAATTAATGAATTTTTATCTAAGAAAGCAGTAAAAAAACTGGATATACCTTGTGTACTAAATAAATCAAACCCATTGTTAATTTGTTGAATAGAGGTAGTAACCGTCTGTAATTAGCTATAAATTTCGGCCTAAAAATGATTAAATCTCTACGAGACATCTTTAATGTATAGCTCCTATTTACTAATTTTCCGCTACAGTTAATAATAAATTACGATCTCAGTTAATGTGAGTTGATTAACTATTCCTTTGCATCCTGTGGTGTGCGGTTTAATAGGAAGCACGATCTGAAAGGGCACAGACCTACAAGGATTTATGCTATTAGATAGTCTGGTTTGTTGTCTTTACCATTTACCGACAACACAGGGTCGCCAGTGACCCCATCGAATAATATTTTAGGCATACTTCTTGCAGAAACTGTCTTTTAATATTGCTACTACACCTACCTTTGTAGCTTGGTTGTTACTACTACCACAGCAAATAATGTATGTCACAAGAGTTTATTGCCTAAATTATAGGTGTTGTGTGACATGTCTATCAAAAAAGAGTATTGATGATAAAAGGAACTAAAATATATTAAAAGACGACATGAAGAAAGTAATAAGGATATTAAGAATAATAATTATTGATATTGAAGGTGAATCTGAAGAACAAGAAGAGAAAGAAAGTGACGGCAGTCAAAATAGTGTATGAACCAACTTAAAATGAATTGTGATGATAAAGTACCTCTAGCATATCTACAAAAAGTGATTTATGTAAGCAGTGGTGACAGATGGCACTCTAAACTTTTTTATACACACGGACAGAAAAAAATTGATTTTGCATATTCCTAAACCTAAAGGGCCAAAAACCGACTAGGAAGTTTTTAAATTTTTATTTTGACGACAACATGCTGAATAAAATTGTTACTTATGCAAACGAAAAACTACGTAGAAATAAGATACACTTTTCAAAAGCACAAAGATTTACACGACAGACCGATAAAACAATATTGGAAAACCTAATGCTTTTTTTTAATTTTTGAACTTTATAATACCAATAATTCTTTATGGGGTCATATGCGACCCCTGTTGTCGTTTATGTATGTGTACCAAATGAATTAAGCGTATGTTTCATTTGTTGAATAGAGATAACCGTCTGTAATTACCTATAAATTTTAGCTTAAAAATAATTAAATCACTACGAGACATTTTTAATGTATAGCTCCTGTTTACTAATTTTCCGCTACAGTTAATAATTAATTACGATCTCAGTTAATGTGAGTTGATTAACTATTCCTTAGCATCCTGTGGTGTGCGGTTTAATAGGAAGCACGATCTGAAAGGGCACAGATCTACAAGGATTTATGCTTTTAGATAGTCTGGTTTGTTGTCTTTACCATTTACCGACAACACGGGGCCGCCCGTGACCCCAATCGAATAATATTTTAGGCATACTTCTTGCAGAATAATAATTATTGATATTGAAGGTGAATCTGAAGAACAAGAAGAGAAAGAAAGAGTGAAGGCAGTCAAAATAGTGTATGAACCAACTTAAAATGAATTGTGATGATAAAGTACCTCTAGCACATCTACAAAAAGTGATTTATGTAAGCAGTGGTGACAGATGGCACTCTAAACCTTTTTATACACACGGACAGGAAAGAAAAAATTGATTTTGCATATTCCTAAACCTAAAGGGCCAAAAACCGACTAGGAAGTTTTTAAATTTTTATTTTGACGACAACATGCTGAATAAAATTGTTACTTATGCAAACGAAAAACTACGTAGAAATAAGATACACTTTTCAAAAGCACAAAGATTTACACGACAGACCGATAAAACAATATTGGAAAACCTAATGCTTTTTTAATTTTTGAACTTTATAATACCAATAATTCTTTATGGGGTCATATGCGACCCCTGTTGTCGTTTATGTATGTGTACCAAATGAATTAAGCGTATGTTTCATTTGTTGAATAAGAGGTAGTAACCGTCTGTAATTACCTATAAATTTCGGCCTAAAAATGATTAAATCTCTACGAGACATCTTTAATGTATAGCTCCTATTTACTAATTTTCCGCTACAGTTAATAATAAATTACGATCTCAGTTAATGTGAGTTGATTAACTATTCCTTTGCATCCTGTGGTGTGCGGTTTAATAGGAAGCACGATCTGAAAGGGCACAGACCTACAAGGATTTATGCTATTAGATAGTCTGGTTTGTTGTCTTTACCATTTACCGACAACACAGGGTCGCCAGTGACCCCATCGAATAATATTTTAGGCATACTTCTTGCAGAAACTGTCTTTTAATATTGCTATCTACACCTACCTTTGTAGCTTGGTTGTTACTACTACCACAGCAAATAATGTATGTCACAAGAGTTTATTGCCTAAATTATAGGTGTTGTGTGACATGTCTATCAAAAAAGAGTATTGATGATAAAAGGAACTAAAATATATTAAAAGACGACATGAAGAAAGTAATAAGGATATTAAGAATAATAATTATTGATATTGAAGGTGAATCTGAAGAACAAGAAGAGAAAGAAATAGTGACGGCAGTCAAAATAGTGTATGAACCAACTTAAAATGAATTGTGATGATAAAGTACCTCTAGCATATCTACAAAAAGTGATTTATGTAAGCAGTGGTGACAGATGGCACTCTAAACTTTTTTATACACACGGACAGAAAAAAATTGATTTTGCATATTCCTAAACCTAAAGGGCCAAAAACCGACTAGGAAGTTTTTAAATTTTATTTTGACGACAACATGCTGAATAAAATTGTTACTTATGCAAACGAAAAACTACGTAGAAATAAGATACACTTTTCAAAAGCACAAAGATTTACACGACAGACCGATAAAACAATATTGGAAAACCTAATGCTTTTTTTTAATTTTTGAACTTTATAATACCAATAATTCTTTATGGGGTCATATGCGACCCCTGTTGTCGTTTATGTATGTGTACCAAATGAATTAAGCGTATGTTTCATTTGTTGAATAGAGATAACCGTCTGTAATTACCTATAAATTTTAGCTTAAAAATAATTAAATCACTACGAGACATTTTTAATGTATAGCTCCTGTTTACTAATTTTCCGCTACAGTTAATAATTAATTACGATCTCAGTTAATGTGAGTTGATTAACTATTCCTTAGCATCCTGTGGTGTGCGGTTTAATAGGAAGCACGATCTGAAAGGGCACAGATCTACAAGGATTTATGCTTTTAGATAGTCTGGTTTCTTGTCTTTAAAAGAATATTATTTGTGAATGTTCCGCTTTTTTATTTTGCTATACTGGGTGTCCCTAGTCAGTGACTCACTCCTACAGCTTTTTTATTTTTCAAGATATTGAAATCCAATTTGGTACGTAGGTATACCATATGAATATATATTGTATCGCCTATTTGTATGTTTTTCATTACTTTCGGTTTAGGCAGAAACCACTTAAATTTTCTTATTTTAAATAAAACACCATGTATAGTTTTACTTATTCGAATAGAAAATAGCATTTCGAGTACACTGTCACTACCTTTGCTACTTTTTATATCTAACCTCTAATTTTTTTTTAGTTTTATGCATCTCTACAGGGTGTTTTTAATCAAATATAAAAAAATAAATAGGTGATTTTTTCTTCAAAATAAAAGGTAGTTTGCTATATAAACATAAGTTTGAAAGTTAACCATTAAGATGGTATCGTGGTACAAGAACGGCCAAAAATTAACGTTTTTATTTTTTATTATTAAAAGGAAAAGCGCTAAAATAATAAAATTTTACAGAAATATTTTTAATATAACAATAAACTTTCAAAATATTTTTTAACTTTTGAGATCTCGCAAAAAAATAAAACACATATATATATATATATATATATATATATATATATATATATATATATATATATATATATACAAACTTTAGTCGACTTTACAAAGATAAAAAAAACTCACTAAAAATTAGTAGTAGTAATTAGTAAATGTTAATAACTAAATACACAAAAGATTTTTATTACCCGACTTAATTTTTCAAAGAATTTTTTTTATTTATAATTTTTAAATGTTTAGATAAGTTTTTTTATCTCTTTAAAGTCGGTTTAATTTTATTTTATTATTTTTTTTATTAACATTTATTCGGTGTATAATTTATTTGACTACAGAAACAAGTCAATTGCAAAAGTATTTTTTAAGAAAATATGAGTATTAAATAGTTAATACAAATATTTTGAGAAAGTATTAAGTTCTATTCTAAGTTTTTATAGGCCAAAATATTTATTAATTTTAAGGATGGAAAGTTTTTGTCGTTTACCGAAAATTTAATAATGTGCACTTAACAGGTTTCTAAATTAAACGATTCACATATTTTTACTAAGTACCTAAATCTTTTTTATAGTTTTTATCAAAACAAATTAAAAGAGGGAAAATCACAAGTCTCTTACTTCAATATGTAACAAGGTGATTTCCTATCATAGAAAACCAAATTTTACAACCGATTTCACAAGAATAACATTCTTTTCCTTATCTAGTTTGAACCAAATAACACAAATAAAGGAAAAATATACGTCGTCTCGGCTTTCTGGCTAGAGTCCCAAATACTAAAGAGTTCGAACATCTATTTTAGGAATCGCGGGTTAAAGCAAGATGGGCTCGCTTCAACGCGCTGACAAAGATAAAAGGGAGCTTCAAGATTTTCTTATATATGACATATTATCTTTATAGTTTTTTTGTCTTATTATATTATTATTGGCTCCTTTTGGCATAAAAATCTGTATTTAAAAATGAAATAAAACTGGATTATTTTAATTTTTAAGTGTTTTATTAAGTAAATAAAAGTTCTAATTATAAAGAAATTGTAGAATACCAACCTAGTTTACACCAAAAAGATTCATTCGATTCGTAGACTAAATCGAGGACACATTTTTTAAGAACAGGAAAGTTAAAGAAAATGGCTTAAATTTTACTTAATAACTTAAAATTTATATAGAAAGTCAACTTCACCCATCTGTTTACCGGGTAAAAACTGTTTTGTATAAATAAATATATTATTTAAACAAACATATTGTGCAAAATATAAAGATTTAAACCATACCTTTTTAATTGCCAAATTATTAACCAGAAAACCAAAGTTCTTTTTAACAAACTAATATCAAAAAATTTAAAAGATCCAATCTGGCTACCTCTCTAAACATACAAATATCATTTTATCAATTTGAAACTTCCAATTTGGCTACCAGAGGTCTTAATTTTAAACGACATTTATGGTATAAATGCTATCTAAACAAAAAGTATTGTCATAGGGTTGCCAAGAAAATTATCGAAATGACGATAATTAATAAAAAATACATTTTAAAATTTTCGAGTCACCCTGTATAATGTCAATTTTTATTTTTATTTTACATGACAAAACTAATTCACATTTAAGTAATTGTATTTAATTTTATAAATAAAGCCATAAAAAACTTTTAAATCTTAAACTTAAGAAAATTTTCTTGGTACAATCTCTATTATTTAAAAGTACATATTTTATTAACTAGCATGTGTATGTATTAAAAAATAGAAGTTGCCATTTTACAAGGTCTGTCAAAAATATTAAGGGTATTTTTTTAACTAAATATAGTCTTGACCATATATTTTTAGGCAACCCTAAAACAATTTTTAACCGTAAAATAGATAAGTAAATGGTTGCTTCCTATTCGGATCTTGTACCATACAATTTAGAAAGATACTTTTGTGTAGTCGGGTAATAAAAATCTTTTGTGTATTTAGTTATTAACATTTAGTACTAATTTTTAATAAATTAATAACTAAATACACAAAAGATTTTTATTACCTCGACTTAATTTTTCTAAAAGTTTCTTTATTTATTATTTTTAAATGTTTAGATAAGTTTTTTTATCTCTTTAAAGTCGGTTTAATTTTGTTTTATTATTATTATTTTTTATTAACATTTAATCGGTGTCCACCCACTAAAAAATTATTATTAGTACCTTTTTCCTCTCAAGTAAATTATTCGGACAAAATGGCAATGTTACCCCTAATAGATATATGGGGATATTGACGGAAACACCTGACCCACAAAAATAAAATACACACAAAAAAAAATAACTATTAGCTTAATAAAAACAATATGACTAATAAAAATATTTTTATCATTATCAAGCATAGGTAGATATCTTTTAGAGGCAGCTTTGCCTGAAAAATAACACTAGTACATGTGTCTTTCGCGATCTTGACTGCGCTTTCTTATGGTAAAAACCACAACAACAACAACAACAATTGTCAAAGTAATATAGGTGTTGAATATATAACCTCCTTCTTTTAAAAGTTGGTCAAAAATACAAATTAGGGAACTCAAAATCTTAAAGCTAGTCTTTTAAGGTTATATTAAAAAAGCAACTGCTAAGAAATCTGATTCTTCAAAGATAACCCACATTTATATCCGCAGTGGCTAAAGGCAGTTTTCGGATCTTTACAATTTTGAACAGTCCACAAATCGATCCATTTACTAGCATGCGTATTTTAAAATCTATGTTTTTACAGTTTAAAATATTTCTTGCATAAAAGTTTCCTTGCCGCAACTTTTACCTGCGCACGCGCATTTTTCTGTTTTAAAATTTGCTGCAATTATTCTTTCATGCAAGAAAAATAGGAACTAGCATTTATCTGGCAACAACCCTGCAATTTTGGTAATTATTTTAGTGATTTTTAATATACTATCCTCAACAAACTAGAAGAGCGTCGAGTGTTCATTTGTGTATTTGTTATTTTTCTTTTAATTTTAGAAAATCATTAAATAGGTTCTTTTAATTTAGATAGGTTGGTACACACCTTATTGTCAAATACAACTTCGTAGCAAGAATTTTAAACTGTAAATACATGCATGCAATAAAATTTGCAGCAAGAAAATGTAATGCAAAACCTTTAAACTATAAAAAGATTATACTACATTTTAAGAAATATTTTTTAAACTTTATAGTTTAAGTAGTAGTAGTTTATAGTTTAGTAACTAGTACAAGATCCGACTAGGAAGCAACTTTACCCATCTTTTACAGATAAAAATTGTTTTAGATTTGCCTAAAAATATATGGTCAAGGCTATATTTAGTTTAAATAAAATTGACATTATACAGGGTGACTCGTAAAATTTTAAAATGTATTTTTATTAATTATCGTCATGTTCGATAATTTTCTTGGCAACCCTATGACAATACTTTTTTGTTTAGATAGCATTTATTACCATAAATGTCGTTTAAAATTAAGACCTCTGGTAGCCAAATTGGAAGTTTCAAATTGATGAAATGAGAAAATGATATTTGTATGTTTAGAGAGGTAGCCAGATTGGATCTTTTAAATTTTTGATATTAGTTTGTTAAAAAGAACTTTGGTTTTCTGAATTTCTGAATGAATTTCGAATGAATTTGGCAATTAAAAAGGTATGGTTTAATTCTCTATATTTTGCACAATATGTTTGTTTAAATAATATATTTATTTATACAAAACAGTTTTTACCCGTTAAACAGATGTGTGAAGTTGACTTTCTATTCGGATTTTAAGTTATTAAGTTAAATTTAAGCCATTTTCTTTGACTTTTCTCTACTAAGAAAACCCCAACAAACAATTTTAGACGCCTTTAGTAGTCTTTACTAAGAATCACACCAAATTTAACGTTGCCGTTAGTAGAAAGTAAGCTGTTCTTCCGACCAATTCAGTTAACGTCGCGTCGTAATGATTGAAAAACTAACGTTGCACCGCAAACGGTCGTCTAATAACGTCTATACGTCGTTTTCTAAACTATAGTCTTTAGGGTTCTTATTTGGGGAGAGAAGCTACGACGCTTTAACGTTGCCTGAAAGCTACTTCCATAGTTGCATTTTACAACGTTAGCGATTGGTTGTAGCAACCTAACAACGGTTACGGGGCATTTTGATCGAAGGATTAACCTTTACCTGATAGATGGCGTTAACATTGGTATAATATTAGTAAAAATATAGTTGCGATCGCGACTACCGGCCGCCATTAAAAAATGTGAAACTAGAAACAAAATCAAGGCAGCCATTTTGATTTTTAATGTGAAAAAAAAAAAGAAAAACATAATTCCAATAATTTATCGATGTTTTCATGATTCTGTTAAAAGAAAAGGTTATTATAGATATAGCTATTATTTTAAAACAAGTTTTTTAATACTTATAATGAGTTTCAAAAATTGAAAAAACTATATTGTCCTATGTAAAACTGCTTATTTTTCCTTACATTTTCGCCATTAATTTGTCAGTAAACCGCAGTTTGTTTTAAAATTTGGATGATATGCGAATAAATCTGGGCGATTTAATTATCCAGTTCATGACAAAATATTAAATATAAACAACTTCTTTACTACTCTGCCATGATAGTTGAAGTATAATTGTATGGCGACTTATAAATTTACTAGAAGTTGCCAAAATTATATTTTAGTAGACAAAAAGTACCAATTTTTATTAATACAGTTTTCCTGTAGATGGCTTTAGCCGAACAAGTTGCCTTCAGCAACGTTTTTACGTTGATCCACTTGCAGTAGTTACATTTGCAACGTCCGGACGACTTAAGAATTATCCACCAAATTGGTGCAAAACAGATTCGCTATGTAGGAAATTACAACGTAAGAACGCAACGTTGTGTTGCGTTTGGCGTCGTTGCGCCGTCCAATAATTGTTAGTTGGGATATGTCCTCGATTTATTCTACGAATCAAATGAATCTTTTTGGTGTAAACTAGGTTGGTATACTACAATATCCTTATTATTAGAACTTTTATTTACTTTATAAAAGACTCAAATATTAAAATAATTCACTTTTATTTCATTTTTAAAATACAGATTTTTATGCCAAAACGAGCCAATAAGATTTAAACAAAAAAACTATAAAGATAATATGTCATACATAAGAAAATCTTGAAGCTCCCTTTTATCTTTGTCAGCGCGTTGAAGCGAGCCCAACTTGGGTTAACCCACGATTCATAAAATAGATGTTCGAACTCTTTAGTAGTTGGGACTCTAGCCAGAAAGCCGAGACGACGTATATTTTTCCTTTATTTGTGTTATTTGGTTCAAACTAGATAAGGAAAAGAATGTTATTCTTGTGAAACCGGTTGTAAAATTTGGTTTTCTATGATAGGAAAGCACCTTGTTACATATTGAAGTAAGAGACTTGTGATTTTCCCTCTTTCAATTCGTTTTGATAAAAACCATAAAAAGATTTAGGTACTTAGTAAAAATATGTGAATCGTTTATTTCAGAAACCTGTTAAGTGCACATTATTAAATTTTCGGTAAACGACAAAAACTTTCTATCCTTAAAATTAATAAATATTTTGGCCTATGAAAACTTAGAATAGAACTTAATACCTTCTCAAAATATTTGTATTAACTTTTTAATACCCATATTTTCTTTAAAAAATACTTTTGCAATTGACTTGTTTCTGTAGTAAAATAAATTATCTCTAAAAGGCGCGGAAAAATGCTACAACAAAAAATTAAGGCCAAAATATGACGACGTAACCCACTGACCTCGATAGATTGCCAATGTTATTATCTGCGCGATACAAAAGTTACTTTTCATGGAAGAAAAAATGTATATGTGTCCTTGGATACCATTGATTCCCGAGGTTTAAAGCACAGGCGAGGCGCCAAACAAACTATCCGCATTATCAGAAAGAATTTATAACGTCTTGCCTGGGTTTCCTGTTCGGAGTATGGTAGCTAATGACCGTCACGGTCAGACCGCGGACGGGGAGCACGGTGTGCCGGTTTTGTATTCTGCCATGGCTTTTAAGTGCTCGTCCACCCTCGATTTGTTTACTACGCGAGGTCGTAAAAACTCGAAAAATGCTTCTTATCTCTGCGGATCTAAATGTGAATTATCTGTGACCTAACCCAACTTACCTTAGTCCAAAAGTGAATGATTTCGAAAATACAGGGTGTTAAAAATTGGTTCTGATTTTAGTTTTTATTAATAATTGTATTGGTAATGGTGTATTGTCAAATTATTTGGCTAAAGGCGGTTTTGGGAGGTAAGAAATTAGAATTTACTATCAATTTTATTGTAAACTCTAGATGGCACCATCTACGGTACCTTGCACAAATTACTTACTAAATAAGTTTTATTCGCCACTCTGTATTTAGTTTTTATATAAAAATGTTTAATCCTTATTATATTATACATAAAAAAGTATTCTTCGTAAAACTTGATTTCAGCAGCCGTTTTTGGGATATCTGTATTTAAAAAGTAATTTCCTGTATAGCCAGATCAAAGCTATACAGGGTGTTTTACAATTAGATGTTTATCCCTAAGAGTGTTAATCCTTAGGTGATTAAAGAAATAAAAGTTTTAATAAGCCTATGTCATAAAAATATTACCTTTTAAAATACACTGTGGTAAAAAATAAATATTTAAAACTTTACCGCCCTGTATCTCGTCACTAAAACGGTCTGTACGTTTAACTGACTTGGGGAATTATTTTGGCATTCTTGTTACGACAAGACATGTTTGATGACGTAAACATACAGGGTTACCAAAGAACGACCATAAAATTTACTCCAGAGATACATCATGAACTGCAAATGCACTAAACGCAAAGTTTCTTATAAAATTAAACACACCCATCTTATGATAAATGACTGATTTTTACAATAAAAAAGAAAAAAACGGGAGTTTGCATAATACAATTGAAACTTAAAGTAAATTTTATTTTCGCCAAAAATGTCAGTTGGCTGGTTTCTAAAATAAAAGATTCATGTAGATCATAAAGAAAAAAATGTGTGGTTTATTTATAGAGGTAAATAAATAAATAATAAAAACTGGTAATGATTAAATCTGTACCTATATATAGAATAATAATTTTTTAACAAGGTAACTTGAAGGCTGCAACGTAGCTCGGAGCACAATCTAACTGCAATAAAAGATTTAAAACTTTTAGTTTGTAACAGTGCCGAATTATACTTGACACCAATGACAAACAGTACGGATTTTGTCCCTAGAGTTCCAAAGTAGAATTTTATTGATTTAGATAAAAATTCTTAGCTTTTTTAGTAAATCTTATATTGTTGATCCTAAAATTTTAGGTATTTAAATAGGTGAAATTTTTTCTACAAACTCTTACCCCAACCTGCTACTTAACTTTTAAGTTTCCTTTTTATTTTGTCGAATACCAAATAATAAACACATACTGGATTAGTAAAAAGTAGGGTTACCACCTCTCCCGGATTCTCGGGCAGCCAGTCTCCGGGCTCTGGGTAAAGCAAAAATTCTTCCGGTTATTGGAGGATACACGAAACCAGTGCAAAACAGTGTAATCGGTACAATAAATATAGGAAAAACAATGTTAATTTTAAGGTGGGGACTTTTTTCAAAATTCGCACGGGTACGGCACTCCTTCCGGTCATCATTAATAAAAAGGTGGCAACCCTAGTAAAAAGTACTGCAACTCTTAAATAGCTTTAAAACCGCAGTTACATTTACCATATTCGGAATCTGGAAGCATAAACAATTTAATAGTAATATCGGCACCGTTATCAGATTTCCCTGTTTTGTGCTCTACGTATCTTTTGTTTATTTAAATGGAATGTTCCATTTATTTTTATTGTAATAAATTGTGCAGGCTAAATTTAATAAGTTCAAAAATTTTCAAAATTGGATTTTTACTATCTGCAAAGATAAAACAACACCCTATTTAGGTAAAAGGTTTAGATGCGCTCAAATATCTCTAAAACCACTTAAGCTGCGTTTACAAATTTTGACATTTAAGGGTTTCTTGACCAGTAGAATTGAACAGTGATACTGTCATTGTTACCAGATTTTCCAGTTTTGCGCTACATGTAATAATTTTGGTATTTGATATAAAATGCCCTATTTATTTTAGTTGCAATAAAAGGAGCGTGCCAACTTCAGTAAGATTCAAAATTTTCAAAATGTATTCTTAACCAGTTACCAAAATATGACAACACTGCAATTCGATTAAAATTTGGCAACAATGCTGATACTACTAATCAATTAGGCATGCCAAAAACCTCTAAATACTAAATTTTGTAAACACAGTTTTAGCAGTTTTAAAGATATTTGGGCCTTAAATTACTTTTTCTCAAAGTATAGTGAATCATATCTTTACAACTACTTTACTACCTACAGACATAATTTTAAAACTTAAAAATCATACTTGATATGATCCATCCAGTTTAATGCCATAAAATTGAAAGTGAGCATTCCATTTAAAAAACTGAATAGGAAGATGTGTAGCACAATCTAATCACTAATCAAATTTTACAAATAGATGCCATTTTTCTTTTACGAGTGTTTGTCGTATGCGATATTTGAACGTCAATCCCGCATTTTATCTAGACAGCGATACTTTAGGGTCTTATTTTATATATGAGCTTCGGTGGTTACTGAAATTATCTAGATGGCGTGACATTGATAAAAACAGTTGAAATATGGTGCATATAGGGTGGTCAAAATTTTTGATACAAATGAAAATTGTTTTTGAAATAAAGGCATTTAAAAAGGTTTCCTAGTAATTAGTTGTGGATTTATCCCCGGTCTTTTGTGATTCAGTGCCGCACACTCTAAAAGTATGGGAGTTACTTATTCGGTCTCTGCTCTGCATAATTTTCAGTTAAGATCTCCGTTGTATAGCTCAAATGGTATTTCACTGGAGCATGCATAGTGAGGAAACCTGTGATTGTTCCTGGCTGATTCCTAAACATTTTTAGTAGTTCTTTAGTTTTTTTAGCGCATGGTCCTCTAATATATATTTTTCCACGCATATCTTAAAAAAACCTGTTCCAGTAAAGTCTTTGCTTTACTTAATTTTATACCGCACTTTGGAAGGTACTCTTTGGCACTCAAAAAATTGGTTCTGACCCGACGCATGTCGTCGCTGCCCACTCCTTGCCAGTTCGTCTGCGTTTTCGTTGTATCGGATTCCACAATGCCCTGGCACCCACATCAACCTCGTGTGTTACATCCTGCAAATTCCTAACCCTTCTTCGCTTGCCGCATATACAAGAGTTGACCTCGGAGAAAAGTTATAAAATTTTCGTTTGCCTAGTTCTCCTGTTAAAGCATTGTCATCTAAAAGGGTCTGTCCTCATATCAATTATGGGATTCCTTATGATATTTTTAACTTCCATGTGTCAATCTAACCTTTTAAGTTGCTAAGGTTACTTTTTAGTCTGTAAACCCCATTCTTGCCTCCTCACTATATTTGTATTGGCTGGAGGTTAAATAGGGTCCCCTGTTGGTGTGCTTTTTATGCCAAGACAGGCCAGTCTTTGCACCTTGCCCAGCAGAAGCACAGCCGTATGCTATCTGGTTTTACCCCACTAGACAATTAATGCATATGTTAGGGCTGGTTTCACAACAGTATTGTATATCTAGTGAAAATTTTGTTGTCTCAATCCTTATGATTATTTTAATGTCTTGTTTTACGTTTAGTACATCACCAAAAAAAAGGCTATTTTAACAAAAGCATGCGACAAGACGTTTCTGAGAATAAAATTATTTAATACTTTTTAAAAGTTAAAGTTATTATTATTAAGAACAATACAATTATTAACAAAAATAATTACTAATAATCATAACTTAATATATTTAAATGTACTATAAACTATACCATACAAAATGCACACCTGCTGTTTACACAATTTTATTGCCAAAGTTGCAGTTAAACTGTTCGGTTTTAAAATTGGATATTTTCCCTATAAAATGTGTTTAAAAATTTAAAGAAATTTAGGAAAATCCAAATTAACTTAAAAGAAATTCTCCCAGTGTGGCCTTTATCCCGGTAAAGCTCTAAAAATATAGCTTTACTTTTTAGATAACTATTTAAAGAATATTGTCAGGATATAAAATTTAATATAGACATAGAAACTTTACCAAAATTTATTTAAAAAGCTGAAATTTAAAATATTGTGCAAACTTACGCTAACTAGCGAATATTTTATTAAGATTTTTAATAAGTTTTTCGTTCTGTGAAAGTGCTATTTTGTTTTTTCTTTTTACTTAAAAAAATGTCAGTTCTTTTAAAAACAAATCTATAGTTGGTTATAGGTAAATTTATTAATATATTTGTATATAAATATGCGTTTTTAGTTTACATGGTACAGTATTTTACTAGAATTTAATAAATAAGTTAAGTCGTGTGGTAAAAAGTTTTATTGTTAAAAGATATGGTATAAAAAAAACTAAATGTCTTTTTTTAAATACAGGGTGTTTTCGTATTGCGGTAAGAAAATTTAAAGGCAACATGTTAAAGTAAATTTATGGGTTTCTGAACCAAAAAAAAAATATATGTATAAATATATATTTAAATATAAAGTAACTGATTACCTTTAGTAATAACAATAGATATATAGGTTGCTAAATTAAAACATGGTCACGTAGTAACACTTAACAAATGTAACAAAAAAGCGGGATTTGGTTTTAAGATAAATCAAAAAGAAACAAGTAAAATTTTTTTGGAATTGTATAAGGAAAAAATATTTTGGTTAAATTTTTGAGTTTCAGGTAGCTATGTGCACATACAGGCCGAATTTGCTAATATTTATAGTTTAATAACAAAAAAATTAGTTACACACAAATTTACGGTTAAAGTATTTAACAAAATGAAAGCTTTGTTCCACCATTTGGATAAGACTGGGGTCTATTACCATGATTTTGAAAAACTGGGATTACTGATTCAAGAATTATATTAACAACCTTAAAAATTTACTTTTTGTAAACCCTGCTTTAGATTTAAACAGAGGTATTTTTAATATATACACATAAACCTGAAAAGTTATTGCTAAGGATAAACAATAGGTAAAAATAGAAAAAAGAGATAAATATTTTTAGTTAGCGAGATATAATAAACAGATTTTTTAAGACAAATAATGACTTATATAAAAATAATGTGCTTACCTTTTTTGTATCACAAATAATTTAATAATAAAATAAAAGGGTTATAATAAATGTATGTTTAAAAGAAATTATGGTATAAGCAACAAATTTATGAACAATTTATAAGAAGTTAATAAACAATAAACAATTTTTTTTTTATTGTAGACAAAAGTATAATTTAATTGTATTTTATATTCCACTAAACAAATAAATTTAACATTTCTATTTTCTTTATTCTTTACAATACCAACTATAATGAGTTTTTATGACGCAAACGCGTCATTGCATTTCCTGTGCATTGTGCATTATGCTTACTTGGTTATAACTTGTATAGACTTAAACATATTAGGCAATATAAATATAATTTAATTACATTTTATTATTAATAATTATTTTAAACAGGGTGATTTTTAATATATTCGCATAAATTTGGAAAACAACGAGAAAAAATTTAAAAAAATAGTAGATGTTTTGAGTTAGGTCTCCCGAACTGAAACTAACTTATTATATAAAATTAAACAAAAAATGTATAATTCTAGAGACAAATAATGACTGATTTTAAAAAATATAGTAATTACCCATTTTTTTGTTTCAGAAATATTGTGGAATAATTACTATTGGTCCTAATTGTCAATCTAATCTCGGAAAAATCACTTAAATTTGATTTAAAATACTTTATTATCTCAACAACTGAAAACAAAAATTCCAACTTTTTTTTCTGTTTTAGTCATTGTTTGTCCTTATCAATAATTTCCAAAGTTTACGCGTATAGGTTAAAAATCACCATGTGTTAATAATAGTTAAAAATTTAAAAATTACAACCACAGGTGCTTTTTGTCAATTTTAATTAATTATTTATTTACAGTGAAAGTAAAAATACATTATCCCCTTTGTTTTTAAGTATCACAATAATGTTCTTGGAAATTCCAAATTTACTACTTAATAAAAATTAAATCAAGCTTTCGAAAGAATTGCTAAATAAGAAATACACTGCACAAATTGGTTTTAGACTTAATTTAATTTTCATTTTATGTAACGTTTTCAGCAATATTAAAATTACGTTGTAACCTGTATTGAATTTAAACTTTTCCATTACAAGAGTTTCCTTAATTAAAATGTACAAAGTAAGAAAGTCCTACTGTTTAACTTTAAATTGTATTTTAAATGTAAAACTTTATAAAAAAAGTTTTTATAAACATATGCCCTAAGTTGCTTCCTTATTAAGGTACAGGCGCATAGGCGAATCCAGGGAGGGGGCTGATGGGCTGCAGCCCCCCAGAACTCGCCAGATATTTAAAACACATACAAATTAGCATACAATTATAATGGATTTTTTTCGTGTAGGTACCTACTTATCTTAAAAAGTTTTTTCTTTACGTTTAAAGCAATAAAAACTGTTCTTGCAACGTCGCTTTAATTGGCTAGATCTAGCCGCTTCGCCTTATTTTTATTGGTATGTGTGAATCCCCGAAGTAATCTGAGATCTTTGACGTAAGTGATTTTTGCTTTGATTTATATTTCATCTTCTTAAAAGTCGAGATTTTGTTGCTTATCCATTAACAAAACAGGACAAGTAAGTAAAATGATATGAAACATGTCAGCCCCCCATAGAAAATTTCTGGATTCGCCTATGACAGGGCGTTAAAATGTGGGAAAAAATTAGGTTTTCCAAATATTCTTAATATGCTTAGGATAATTTGGTAAAATTTGATACATTTATTTAAATTTATAAGGCGCCTATTTACCCCCAAACGGATGGTATTTATTGGGCCCAGTGGCGTCCCAGTGGGCCCAATAAATTGAGAAAAAAAGTACGCCACTGACTTTTTCTGGCGTTTTTATATTTTGTTATAATTCAGTAATTATTTTTTTATAATTCAGTAATTAATTAATTAATTAATAATAATAATGTGACGACGTTTCATTTTATGTTGTAAATCATATTGCAATGTAATTTTGAAATAAAGAGAAATAAATAAACAAATAAATAAAAATAATACAACTTTTTATTTATTTTTTTTTTTTTGGTATCTAGCTTCGTTTTCAGAAAAAAATAAACCCACTTTAATTTTTTTTTAAAGTAGCCATAGACAACATGGTAAAAAACAAAAATAAAAAAATAAACAATTATTTGCTTTAAAATAAATGAGCATGTATTTTATCGAAAATCGTCATTTTTCTTATTAACTAAGGTCAAAATTAGTTATTTTTGAATTTTATTTTATGCTGTTTATGGATACTTTTTAATATCACTTAAGGTGGCTTCAATTTTCTCTCTCGAAAACAAAGCGAGATACGAAGAAAATACGAAAGACTAAAAATTTGTACCAATAATTGCTTAATTATAAAAAAATATAAAAACGTTAAAAAAGTGAGTGGCGTACTTTTTTTTCAATAAAGAACTTTTTTTTTTGCTAAATTTTAACACCCTGTATCTTAGTAAGGAAGCAAGTCCAGACATATGTTTAGAGAAACTTTTTTCAGTCGGTCAGTCTATTGCTAGATGGGTCAGTCAATCTGTTGCTAGGCAGATCGGTCGGTCGGTCTATAGCCAGGCTATTACTAACTGTTTAAAAAAGTATAAACAGACAAATTATCGTATAAACAACACAGAAGAAAAATAATTTATTCTATTATACCTACCGAGCCACAGAAATATGTAGCTGGGCAGCTAGTTAAAGCTTAAATTTACACTTTTTCATTTTCATAACCTTAAAATTACTTCCGGTTTAAGCAAAAGTAACTACTATAAACTTTCCTATATTAAGTACCTAGTGTCCACTTTTTTTATATTTGTATTCTCTATGTGTGTTTTTTTTTAAAATGTCTGCCAAAAATTACTTTTAAGAAAACTTTTATGTCTGCTTATTTTTTGGTTGCTAAGTAAACTGTAACAATTAAAAATTACCTTTATAACTTTTGCAGGCAATAATATGTATATTCAACTTTTTAATAAATCGCCTACTTTCAGATTTTAATGCACTAATCCATAGGGCGTGTCAAAATTTTGGAGTAACTTTTAAATTTAAATATAGCCCTGTGTATATTTTTGTGACAACCCTGTGAAAATACTTTTGTTTAAATACTATATCGCGACCTTATTTGTAAACTACCCAACTTAATTTTTAATAAAGCGTGCATTGCCCATCATTAGCCTTATAAAATAAGGCTAAAAGATGGCACCAATATCACATTTTTTTATAAAACTGGATTTAGGGTAGGTTTACCAATTAATTAACTAATTAATTAATTAAAAATAAAATTTTATTGTCATCTTTAGCCTTATTTTATAGGGCCAACTGTACTGTAAATGATAAGCAAAATACGAAATTTTTTAAACATTTTAAACGAAAACACCCCTATTTTGTTTAATTGGTATTTTAATTCTAGACTTCTTCTTATGATGTAGCACAGCATCAAGGAAGATTAACTTTTTAATAAGGAGCGATCGATTTTTTTATTTGTCCAAAAATATAGGTTATGTTTGTAACGTCACCTTTTGCCACAATATTTTTTTATCTGACAAAATAAACCAATACTTTCATACCATAAAATAAAATCACTAAAAAAACATTAAAAAAAATGTTTCCTACCCTTAATAACGATTTAAACGTAAATTTCCTGTAAAAAATATCCAATGGTCAGTAACCCCTGTTTACAGGTTTTAAAATTCTCTGTTACGGCAGTACTAATAACTTCTTAATTTAACTAAAAACAGTAAAAACTAAACATAAAAGTCCAATGACTAAAGAGCAAATAAATAACACCAAAACCCCGAAAAAACCTTCCAGTACAATTGTAAACAAAAATTACGGGAACAGATTACGTCACAAAAATTTAGCGAACATAGGCTTAAATGGGATCGAGCGCTTCTTATTAAAAAGTTTATTTTCCTTGGCACAGCATATTGTTAATTTTTAAGATGGCGGCCATAATTATTTAGGTATTTATAATTTCCTGATTCCCATGTCGTGACTCATTGGTGTGGAGTCGCCTTATTAAATATTATCAATATGTTGTGCCATGTCATTAAATTTAGGCCTAAATGTGGAAAATAAAATAAAATAGGCGTGTTTTTATTTTAAATGTTTAAAAAAATCTCGTCAACCTCATACTCATCATAAAGAATTTAACGTGAAAAGAAAACAATTAGGCTTTAAGATTTATGAAAGGAAAATCATGATTTATAATGTGTCGTCCTATAAATTAAACCAAACCATTTGTATTCTGAGAAAAATAAATTCAAAGCATAAAATAACTATCTACATGAACAGAATGAACCTTGTTATTTTATCACATCGTTACCGTTGTCAGCATATAACATAAAACATATTTTCTATTAAATTTTTGTTATTTTAGGTCAACCGAATGGTACGTCACGGGTAAAATACGCTTGAAATTTATTTTAATGAACTTTTGGGATGTTAAAAATATTATAATAAATATAAAATTTGTAAAACTCTTTAAAAAATTACGTTTATTTTTATAAAAAGTTATAAAAATATACTATAAGTGTTTAAATTTTTTAAACAGAACAATAATATAAAATAATTTAATATTTTCTAATATAAACCAACAAAAAAAAATAAAAGATCGGTTTTTAAAATTCTTCAACAAAAATATATTGTTAGTATTTCTTTTAATAATGGTTGTTTAATATAAAAAACATTGTTTTTAGGAAAGGAAAAACATATCAAAACAAATTAAAAGTAAAGAAGCTATAAAGTTTTGGGTCTAAGGACAAAAAAACTTGATTAATCTGTTGTTAGATACCACTAACCTAACAAATTGGTAATGGTGAGAGAACTAAAGACATTAATTTTGAGGCTGTTTTATTGTTTTTAAGTCCAGTTTTTTTGCAGCTTTATTGAAACATTTAAATATAATTTTGTAAAATTTCTTTAATTTGATTTCTTTGTTTTTTTTTTTTCGTTTGTCCATATTTTGAATATCTGTTAATGCTACTGTAGGTTCGGCAATATTTCAATTTCTGTATTAATTTGTGTGTTTTTTTGCCCATTAGTTTGTCCAATCCTTCATCTACTGTTTTAAGTTTCAAAATTTGTTTTTTTATAGTCTTTTCTAAACAATATTTTATTATTAATATATTTTAATATTATTTTATATACTATCCAACTCTATTTATTTTACTTGCATAATTACTTAACTTTTATACAATAAGTATTAGCCAAATCGAAAAATATCATACTAAACGAATGGAAGTAATTAAAAAAAAGCTTAGAACACGTCAATTGACATTTTATATTTCCCTATTTTTTCTTTAAAAAAATATACAGGATAAGTCATCAAACGGTGGCTTATATATTAACCTACCTATTAAAAAAAAAACAACCACCTTTCAATTTTTTTTTAATTTTTTAGAATAGATTTTTATACCTCTTATCAACTGTTTTGGAAATATAAATTAACTAATTAATAAAAGGAAAAATACAACACTTAATATTTATTTCTCATTTAAGTTTAAATAGTGAGGAAGTAAGCATAAACTACTTTATACGTTTTTTTTTGGTTTATTATATAACAAATAAAAATGTGTATCATACTATTTAGGATTAAGATGTTGCCAAGACTTTCATGGTGAGCATTTTAAACATCTTCCACATTGATATCGATGATTTTTTTTTGTTGTTTACAAGTTTTAAAGTGTGTTTTAGCAAATTTTTGGGACCCAATATTTTTTGTTGTCTTAATATTATTTTTTGGCACTAAACCTGAAAGCATACCACGTTAAGAATTGGTTTAGAATATTCTACACGAACTATGGTAAAAATGTTGTTAGAATAAGAAATTTAAATAATATACAAGGTGTTGTACTTAAATACCTTACTAAAAACTACAATCGACGTGTCTTAGCGTTATTTTAAAAATGCACCTATTTATTTATTATCGATTAAAAAAAATGTTAGCAATATAAAGTTAGTGGGGTACATACAACTAAAATATTTTGTCCTAGTACTTACGGTTTTATCAAAAGTTATTGTCAACTTTCTAATTTAAATTGGAAAATTTATTTTTGTAGAATTTACTTCCTATAAGTCCAACCGTTATTGACATATAATAACCATAAACTTATTTGTAAACAAAAGCCTTTAATATAAGTCGGTGTTAGCTTCCTTGTATCAAAAAAAGGGATTTGTGAAATATTTTTAAAACAGTATGTTATTTTAAAATGGGCAATATAAATCCAATGTATTTAAGTTTAATAGTATTGCCTCTAAATTGTTTATATTTACGGACTCTTTAAAAAGG
Source organism: Listronotus bonariensis (assembly GCA_014170235.1). Lineage (NCBI taxonomy): Eukaryota > Metazoa > Arthropoda > Insecta > Coleoptera > Curculionidae > Listronotus > Listronotus bonariensis. Next base: position 23,773 of record JACEGR010007974.1, read on the forward strand.
GTTACCCTAATATTAAAAAAACAACTCTGGAAAACTGGTTTTTCCTTTTACTATTAACATTAACTGGAAAATAAGCCAATAATACAAATCAATTTTTATGGCATGATTTACACCTGACTTTAAATTAAAAACATCATTTTTTTCTATCGAGTATACCTTAAAGATAACTTTATAACCGTATCAGATAGTCTTTCAGGTACGTAAATGTGCCATTTTAGTATCAAAAAGGTCAAAAGATATATGTTTACATTATACATATATGTTCACTTAAGGGACTAAGGAAAATGTCGTCAAAAATAAATTGCAATTTATTGAATAAACAACGTAAATAAATACCAAAAAGACAAAAAAAGTACTTTAGGATATAAAAGTTAGTAAAAGAAAATATTTTTTTAATGAAATAAAGATCATAAAGATTTTACAGTATTTTTAAAATTATTGGTATCATATTTATTTTCTTAAACAATTGTATACTTTCTAAACATTGTTTTCTAAACTTAAAAAAAATATTATCTTAAACGAATAAAGAAATGTAACACCTTATTTTGTTTCTTTTCAATGGCTATCAAGAATACAACAAAAAATAAGGACGGTTTTGGATAAATAAGAACAAACTAAAATATAATATTTTTATGATTATAGTGTTTAAAATAGTTTTTATTATTATTGTTTTGGTACACAGTACCGGCGCGTAAAATGGCGTCATTTTTTTATGTAATAATGTTACTATTTGCATATATAAAGTACTTTGTTTATATTCAAAGTAAGAAAAAAAAGATAAATTTGTTTTATACCGATCACTAATAGTTAATTATTATACAAGAGGGAAAAGTTCTATACTTCAGCTGGAGGTTGTGTGCTGTCCCGACGCGAAGCGAGGAGAGAAAATAAACCGAAACGAATTTTTCTGTGTATAATACTTTTTCTGCGGCGGAAGAAACGATGTTGAATTATAATAAATGTAGAAATGCAATGGACTTAAAGTTTTAAACTAGTCGTTTGTTGTATGTGAAACGACAATAAGACTTGAGTTGCTATGGAAAGTAATTATTAAATATATGTCAATGTAATTTTGTGATTGGACGGATTTGAATTAAAAATTTGGAACTTAGTGAGGTTGTGTATTAGTTATTTTAAATATTATAACGGTAAAAAAGCCCAATTGTACTTTTGATATAAAGAAAATATAAGTTATATTAAAATATTTTAAAATTAAATATTTACATTTACTTATGTGCGTGTACAGGTGTCCCATTTTGTTGTCCCTCATGGGAAACTTGGAAACCATAAGAGATATTAAAAATCTGATACCCCATCCTCGAGCTCTTTTTGGAGAAAACATTTATGGTAAAAACAGATCATCGCTATCGCGAAGCGTTTCAGAGATACAGGGTGATTCTCGATTTTTTCACTTTTGAAAAGGCCCTGTAGCTTTGTTGTTATTACAGATACGAGAAAACTAATTGCACATTATAAAGACACTTTTTTCCGTAGAATCCAGTGGCGTAGCCAAAAATTTTTTGAGCTGTCATTTTTGACATATGACCCAAACATGTTTTTTTTATTAGGGACACCCTATAAATGATTAGGTAATTAAATTGCTTGTTTTTTTCTGATTAAAATAATATATCATAGTAGGGGTTTAATAAATTTTTACGTCAAATATTGGAAAAATTATGATTTTAAAGACGCATTACGGCTTCTATCTGTTTTTTAAATTGTTTTATATTTTTCTTTAAAAACAATACTGCCATCCCTCAACTCAGGAGACATTTCCGTAGAAAAAAAAAAATTAATTAGTTTAATTTTTTTATTATTATTTTTTTATTTTTATTTTATTTTTTTTATTTTTTTTTATTTTTTTCTACGGAAATGTCTCCTGAGCTAAGCGATGACAGATTCCTTTTAAAACAAAAAATATAAAACAATTTAAAAACAGATACAAGCCGCAATGCGTCTTTAAAATCATAATTTTTCCAATATTTGACGTAAAAAATTTATTAAACCACCTACTATGATATATTATTTTAATTAGAAAAAACAAGCAATTTAATTACCTAATCATTTATAGGGTGTCCCTATTAAAAAAAAACATGTTTGGGTCATATGTCAAAAATGACAGCTCAAAAAATTTTTGGCTACGCCACTGGATTCTACAAAAAAATTTGTCTTTATAATGTGCAATTAGTTTTCTCGTATCTGCAATAACAACAAAGCTACAGGACCTTTACAAAAAGTGAAAAATCGAGAATCACCCTGTATTCTGAAACGCTTCGCGATAGCGATGATCTGTTTTTACCATAAATGTTTTCTCCAAAAGAGCTCGAGGATGGGGTATCGGATTTTTAATTTCTCTTATGGTTTCCAAGTTTCCCATAAGGGACAACCAAAATGGGACACCCTGTATATCCGAAAAAGGTATTTTTTGCATGCACTAATTTAAGTGCCTTAGTCAACAGAGATAAAATGTTAATTTTTATCTTTCACAAAAAAATTATTTATTATATAAAATATGTTTAAAACAAATCTTTAATATGAATCTAGAATTGTTTTTCTAAAAAAAGTACTAAATAAAATATATTTTAAATTTGTAGAACCCAAATGTTTTTTATAAGTTGTTTGTCCATCTTAATTAAATATGTACCTAAATAAATTTTAAGTAAATAATTAATTACGCAGAAAATAAAATGCTCTTTAACAACTTAACTTTGGATTTTATTATCCATTGCTATTTGATAATAATAATAACCTTCCTATACTGCAAATTAAATTTAATTAATGTAAAGAAATAATTTAAAATCAGACTTGGGTCGAGTACTAAAATCTTGTATTCAAATATAGATCTTGAATACCCAAAAAGTATTTAAATACTGAGGATTCAAAAATTAAGAAAACAAAATTGGAATCACGTAGTATTTGAACACCAACTTTGTTATTTATGAATACCTATTGAAAAGCAAAAATAAGGTTTTTACTACTTTAAATCCCGGTATTCGAATACATCAAATTCCAGTATTTGAATATTTGTATTTACATTTCGGTATTCGATTACTATAAATACTTTAAAACCCGGTATTCAAATACCTAAAATTTGTATTTAAATACTATCATTTAAAAACGGTATTTAGAAAAAGAATCCCGAATACTGACAAAAAAAAGTATTCAGTTTAATACCGAATACCCAACATACAGATGTATTCGAATACTATTCGAATACTAGCCCAATGTATATAGGATTCAGAATACTGAGTATTTAAATACCATTTAACTATTTAAAATAATTAAAATTTAAAAATATTTTATCTAGCTAGAAGTTGTCAGAAAGCTAAAAAACGGTCCATTACTGAAAGACAAAACTTTCTTAAGTTCAAAAATATACTTGCTGATCTTCTGAAAGCCGACCTAAGATTGAGATTTTATGAGGTTATTTAAATTCAATTTAATATTTAAGTCGGATCTTAGTCTACTTATAAAACCGTCTGATTTTGACACAAATACGACTTGCTGAGTCAGATCACTAAGTAATATAATTTTAACTTTTTATTTTTAACAAATTATATTTTTTTAAACATTTGCTAAATTAAACCACTTTACTGACATGCTTTTACCATAAACAGGTTCAATGAGTATTTGATATATGCTAAAGTTAGGGTAAGAAAAACACATTTGGCTATTGTTTAGACAATAAACATTAGACTGGGCCAAAAAAATTGACTCTTTTTTAAATATCAAATATATTGTTCAGGGGGAAAGGAAAAACTATCTAGTCCGTAGGCAAAAATGTCAGTTATTTTCTGTTACCCCATTACTCGTAAAATGCTTCAAAAGGGTTGTACATGAATGAATCGTTGTGAGAGTCAGCTGCGTCTCCGATAGTGGAATTGTAAAGGGTGCTCCAGAAAGAAGATCGATGTTAAAAAAGCTATACCAAAACTAAAAGGTTTTGGGATATTTGGGATTTTTCAAAAATCTTGACAAAAACAAAATTTTTATATATTTTACCTGACTAAAGCTTGACTTTTTATGTTATGTTAGATTGCTTACAAATTAGGTGTACAATTACTTACATTTCATTTTTTACTGGAAATTATACAGGGTATCCAGTAGGTAATATTTATTATTATATTAATTTTCCAGTATAGTTCCTCCACTCACGGTTCCCAACAGAGAAACTCGTGGTTCCGCGCGTATGCATCCCTATACGGTCCAACTGGACAGGCCCCGAACTTCTCACTTTGTTCGTTCTTTTATCCCTAGAGTTTCTAGATTGTGGAACCTGCTGCCCGCGGAGGTCTTTCCTTTCCCCCAAATCTTCAAGTATTTAAGTCCCGTGTCAACAAACTCCCTCTTACCTCGCTTAAGACACCCACGGTACGTTAGTATTTAGGCTTTTAGCCTTCGTGGTTTGTCCAAAGATAAATAAAAATAAAAAATTTTGGACACCCTGTTTAATATTTAGTAAAAATTTAAATATAAGTGATGGTATATAGTTTATATTCTAACAATCTCACCTAATATACAAAGTCAGGCGTAAGTAAGGTAAGATACATATATTAAAATTTTATTTTTGTCAAGAATTTTACAAAAATCCCAAGTATTTTAAAAACCTTACATTTTTGGTATAGGCACTGCTAATGAAATTTACGTTTTTCTTATTTCTACAATTTAAAACTAAACTAATATACAGGGTGTTCCATTTAAAAAACACAAGTTTAATAAAAATATTTTCTTTGGAGCACTCTGTATAATTCCACCATCGTCGTCGCAGCTGACGCTCACAAAAATTCATGTACAACCCTCTTAAAGCATTTTACGAGTTATGGACTAAGAGAAAATTGGTCACGAAAATTTGTCGCTGGCTCACGGACTAATCGTAAAGGTTCTTACTTTATCTTTTTGAGATCCCACGAAGGCATATGCCTAAATACCAGAGTACCGTGGGTGTCGGGTTATTAGATCTTTAACTCATCGTTCCTCCTGTTCCGTCAACGTTGTCCAAGCACTGAAACATGCAGTTATGCATTTCACAGCACCTTTTAGACAACGCGGTAGTGTTACCACGGTCATTTTTTATATAACTACTACCTAAATAAATAAAAAATATTAAAATTAAGAGGTCTACAATCGCGACTAACTGTTTTTTGACAACAATTCTTTCGCTATACTTGCAAATTGGCGATCTTTAAAGTTTTACCAACACACATTCTTAACGAATATTAAATTTCCTATAAAAAGCTTTCATCCTAAATTGTTGTCAAATACACCGTTTCCATGTAATCGTGCTTTGAACATGTTTTTTCAATTTGGTTTCTTAATGGATTTTTGTTACTCCTACAAATATCTATATTTAAATAAATCCAATACATATTTTTAAGGGAAATTCGATACGCTACAAAAATTGTTTTTTAACATTTTTCAATAAATTTACTTCCTCAAAAGTTAAATTTACTTTTAAAAATATATGTAAAAGTAGGGAAAAGTATGAGCAAAATGTTTTAAGATAGAAGTTAGTGAATTACTTACTAAGATAAGTTAAAGTATTTTTAAAAGCCTAAAGTAGCACTTAAAAAAATGTTTTATACAGAAAAAGTTATCAGTAAGATCACTCGAGTACAGGGTGGCTCGAATTCGACGCTCATCATTGGGATTTCGGAAACCGTAAGAGATACAGGATCGGTTAAATGGAGGCAAAGTTGCGCAATTTAATGCTCAATAAAATGCCGTTTTGCGTTTTAAAAAATTCCGAGCACTTCCGAAGATATTCGAAAAAAACACGGAATTTTCAATTTTGGTTTCTATTGTTTCCTGGCTATATTTGTTAAGATAACTCAAAATGAAAAACACGTTTTCATGGCCACTTTTTCTGCTCTATAATTCAGTGTGATTAAATATTGAATCTGACGTTTCGGCTTCTGGCGACCATCATCAACTTAATTTTTTTAAATACGGACCTGATATTTTTTTCAATTTAATTAAATACTTTCATCACTCTTAAAACACTATATATCGCCACTTTGATATTTGCTGACGTTTCGTACAGATAATTCCATCACCAGAATATTGCATATTTATTTTACCATAATACGGCCCTGAACTACATTCTTAGGTAAGAAGGTAAAAAAAAATGAACTTATTACATATTCGTAATCTTTTTATTGCAACTCATTGATATCTAACAGCGGAAATTACTTTATTAACCGAAAATTTCATGAATATTATACATAAGATACAAAAAGGTAGACAACAAATCAGCTTACATAAACAATTTGTAATACTATCTTGATGCCCATATTAAAAATAAACATAATTTAATCACTATTATAGGTGTTCAAAGAGATAACCTTCCGCCTGCATTTTCTTGCTTTGCTTTGTATTTTTAATACAGCTCGATTAATTGTTCTCGCAGGAATGGCAGCAACTTCCCTTATCAAATTTTGTCGTAGTACTTAAAGGTCGTAAGGTGCATTTTTAAATAAACGATTCGTAAGATATCCCCAAAGAAAATAATCTAGGGGACTAAGATCTGGGCTCCTAGCGGGCCATCTTGCAAAACCATTTATTAGGAAATATATGGTAAAGGAATTGAGCTACTTCCCTTCCATTGTGGTCAGGAGCTCCGTCTTGCTGCCACCATATTTCTTGAAATTCTGCCAAAGGTTGAGTATCTAGGGCGTCTAAGACATCATTCCTAATCAAATTTAGATATCGATCGGAAGTTAAGGTCACTTCGTAAACGAAAGGTCCAATAATTTTGTTCCTCCACATACCAATTGAAGAGTGGAAGTGTCAAAGGGAGTATGTGCCAAAATTACATTTTCGAGATAATCAAAAAAAACTTTTTAGAATCACAAAAGTCGTTTTAATTACTATTTTCTGCAAAAATAAGGCAAAAATAGGTTACGGAAACAAAATGTTTATTAACATAAGTAGCCTTAATGTCGCCAGAAAAAAATTATCCAAAAAAATCTAAACTAGTTTGGAAATGTCGTATGTGTCTAAACAGTAAACATAGAAATGGCGTATGTACCATAACAAACAAAATTTGAACATAGATGAAAAAACCATAACTAAAGTTTAAAAAATGCTAATGAATTTTACAAATAAGAAACAAAATATAATATGATTCAGCGTATAAATGTATCAAAATATTTTTTTACAAAAAAAAATTACTGTAACAAATTCCTGTAGAAATTTTTGTGTCTTTCTTCCGGTAAAAAATCAATCATGGTTTTAAGGCACTTTTTCTTATTCTCGGATATTTTATTTACGGGATTTAACTTCTTAAGTTCGGTTCTTCTCAAGCTTTCCAAAGACTGTCCCTTTTTCAAAATATTGGTATTTGTCCATGGTTTTACTTCAGAATAAGCATCTTTTGATTATATGATACAGGGATTATTTTTTCAACTCTAAGAACAACAACTTTGCTAATTTTCAGACCAGTAGTGTTTAGGTAAGTATTGGCTGCTTCCTTAACATCCCAGAATCCAGTGTTAGACATATCGATAACTTTAAAGGGTGGAGTATATTTAGCGGATTCTATTACCTCAGAGAGATCAGCAGGAACTAAAGCATTCATTACCCTTTTTCTTTTCTCTATTAGAGCAAAGTCGCGGTCGCATGGCATGAAACTGTGCCCACTAACCAGGAATCTTTGTTCAATGGACTGAAATAACCCATTAGCAACCAAAAATATCAAAACAAAAAGAATGACCTTATTTTTGTTCTGGCCTGCACAGTTATCAGACCATATTATCAAATTTGTCTTGGAAGTTAGAAAACCTTTATTCAAAAGATAGAGCAAACAAGACGCAATTTCATTGGAACCACGTCCGGCTAGTCCCTCATGCCAAAGACACATAAAGGCCGTTCCTGTGTCTCCAATATGGATGCCCAAGTTGTAGCATGAGAGCTGTGAAAGATAAAACATATCTGAGTGCGTTAATGTTGGCACAAATAAAACCTGTTCCAAATCCATTGATAAAGCACACACATTACTATCGATTTCTTGAGAACTGCGGAAATTTTGTCTTAAAAGTTTTTGAGCTTGTTAGGCCTTGCGGTGGTGAATGTCAAGTTTAATTTTAGCGGAGCTACTGGATTCTACATTAGCCCCGATTTCACAGTTTAGTTTGTCGCATAAGTTGCAGGTGTCCACTCGTGGCCGATGGAATTTAAGGTTTGGAAATTCTCGCTTAAATATTGAACTGTAAAATTTGTACGTAACCTCAGTGTTTGGGTGCAGCTTCTTAAAAGCTTTGAAAAGCCGATTTATGTTTAAATCCGGGCTTAAATATTGCTGACTCGATTTTGCTCTTGCGTAGTGACTTTCTTGTCGCGGAATGGAATTAACATGTGCTATAATACATTCTTTATCAAACGCAGAATATTTTGGTTTCATGTGATTAGTTCGCTTATCATTGTAACAAGTTTCTCCTAGTTTCTTCTTGGAAACAAGTACGTCCAATTTTTTATAGGACACACAAAATGTTTCTGCAAAAGTCTTCTTACACACGCGAACAAATTCATTATTATCATCAGGTAATGTATAGCTAACTGTGGTTTGCTTTTGACTTTCCTTTGGATCCACGTAAGAGCCGTGACGGCGTCTTTTAATTCTGGTCAAGTTGATAAGCCCCATTAGATATGTACCTTGTACTTTTGAATTCTCAGCATAGAACTTTTTAAATAAGACTCGTCGTTTCTCGTAATTTACACTTTTACATTGAAACTTGCATTTGCAGGAAAGCTAAAAGAGAAACTTGCATTAGATACGTACAAACAAGATGGCTTCATTTGTATACTAACTTCACGAGCTGGTTCTTGTTTTTCCGGTTTCAAAACACCTTTTCGCGTTTTATACGCTTTTCCAGACACCCTACATTGACTCTCTCGTTTTCTTGAGGAACCTGTAGAGGCAAACAACTTCTTATTTTCACTCATTTTTAACACACTAAATATAACAACCGTAAACGTAAACAAACGTTGACTCACTGACAGACGCCCGATGGCAGTGATGGCACTTACAGCTTTTCACATGAAATAACCTGTGGACATACCAGAAGTGACATCTTTTAGCGTAATTCGTAAGCTTCAAAATTACGATAGGCACATATTGCCTTTCTCAGGACATGCAGTAGGGTACATACGACATTTTTAAGGCAAAACCTCGATATATCGAAAAATGGCACTTACCACCTTTGACACTTCCACTCTTCAATTCATACATTAAATGAAGTTCTCCCTTGAATTCGTACCTGCTGGTTAGTTTCTGTTAATAAAGTAATTTCCGCTGTTAGATATCAATGAGTTGCAATAAAACATTATGAATATGTAATAAGTTTATTCTTTTTTTACCTTTTTACCTAAAAATCTAGTTCAGGGCCGTATTATGATTAAATAAATATGCAATATTCTGGTGATGGAATTATCTGTACGAAACGTCAGCAAATATCAAAGTGGCGATATATAGTGTTTTAAGAGTGATGAAAGGATTTAATTAAATTGAAAAAAATATCAGGTCCGTATTTAGAAAAATTAAGTTGATGATGGTCGCCAGAAGCCGAAACGTCAGATTTAATATTTAATCACACTGAATTATAGAGCAGAAAAAGTGGCCATGAAAATGTGTTTTTCATTTTGAGTTATCTTAACAAATATAGCCAGGAAACAATAGAAAACAAAATTGAAAATTCCGGATTTTTCGAATATCTTCGGAAGTACTCGGAATTTTTAAAACGCAAAACGGCATTTTATTGAGCATCAAATTGCGCAAATTTGCCTCCATTTAACCGATCCTGTATCTCTTACGGTTTCCGAAATCCCAATGATGAGCGTCGAATTAGAGCCACCCTGTACAGGGCGGGCGGCGCCTTTTGTTGACCTTGCAGGGTATAGCGAAAGCTAAAAGAGAACGCATCTGATGACGCAATCTCAATTTTAATTTTTTAAACAAATTTAACAATTAAAGAAAATCATAGCTAACTTGATTGGTTTTGAAGATACAGAGTGTGTTTTAAATTTTATCAATTTGGCTAATCACTTTTAACTCGCCTAATATTGGAGACAGAGAAAAAATGTAAATGGAAAAGTTTTAGGGATTTTTACGTAGAATTCGGTAGCGTACCTATGTTTTTTTCATTAACTTTTATTTTAAAGTTATACCACAAAGTTGGGTTAAATGGAACACACTGTGTATTTTATAACCTATAGAAAGATTTTCTTAAAGCGGTAAAATAATACAATTTTTAACATATTTATATTGCCTTAGTTTCGAAGATATATATAGATAGATCAGGAACTCAATAATAAAATAAATTTTTTAAAATAAAACACCCTTTATATTTTATCACCATGAAAAAGACATTTTAAAGATCTTTAGGAATTTACCACATGTAAAATAATTTGCTCTAACAGTTTCGGAAATATGAGCTTCCAATTCTTACTGCCTAAATCTACTATTTTATAGATTTATACGGTGATATTTTTAAAAATGTATTAGATAAATATATGAAATGTGGTAATATGTTAAACCTTTTAAAAAACTGCATATGTTATATTACCGTTGGAATATATCCAAGGGTAATATAATATACAGGGTTATCCATTTAAAAAACTTTAAAATAGGAATCAATGGAAAAAATGTATGTACGCCACTGATTTCTACGTAAAAATTTAACCTTTTCTATTAACATTTTTTTTCTATCTTTAATATCAAGCAATTTACAAGTGCCTGGTCAAATTGACAAAATTTAAAAAACACTCTGTATCTCCAAACGGAATTAAGTTAGCCATGATTTACTTTTACCATTGAATTTGTTTCAAAATTGAAATCAAGATTGCGCAATCAGATTCGTACTATCTATACCTATATACTTGGTATACCTACCCTGCAAAGGCGCAACCCTAGTTGATAGTTGTATAACATATAACAATAAATTTTTGTAACCTTAATAACACTAATTAATTTTAAACCTAAAATTAAACGAAATAAACAAGATGTAGCATTTAATTTTTTAAATAGACCAGTAATGAAGATCTGAGTGATTTAGGGATTGTTTTAAATTTATTTTTTTGTTTAAATAAGCGTAAATGTATTTAAATTTATTTGTTTGATATCTCTTTAATCTTCTTTAACAAATATTCATTGAATTTAAAAAAGATTTATTTTTTTGCCTTCCGATCTCTCCTTTTATTCGTGTCAATTTTGTAACACTTTGTCGCATTGACATGCAAACATATCTCCTGGGATTATCAAAATTAAAGTATTGAGAGCTTCAGATTGAGGGTAAAAACTTGAGTTATTCTTGTTTTCGATCAAAATAAATCGAAATTTTCTTTTATTCAAAAAAGGCATTTTCGATCAAATCAATTTAAAATTGGCTTTTTATCCAAAAAAGTAAGTCTTACTGTCTTTGTGTTCTAGTTTTAAAATAAAAAAACTCCAAAACTTGTAAATTTAATTTAAATAAATACGTTTAATTAAGCAGCAGACTAAATAAAAAATGCGTTTAAAAAACCTTAAAAATTTCGTGGTTTATTTCAACCTGGTTAACAAGGTTTAAACAAAAATAAATTTATTTTAAATAAATTATGACAAAGCCGCCATATTTGCGTCATTTTTTTGACGTACTCACCATTCTCATAGTTGTCAGCCTAATAGTTATCTGTTTGCTTAATCTAACTAAAAAATTATTTCACAAACTTCTTTAAAGCAAATATCAAGGTAAAAACCAAAGACGATAAAATTAAGGTTGCGCAGTTGCTGTAGTTAGCAACTGTCAATTTTTAATTTATTGGGTTTGTAGTTTTGATGTTTTGAATCAAAATTTGTCGAAAAATAGGACGTGTTCGAATTCTTTAAACAAATTTAACATGAACGACCTTGAATTTCTTTAATATCTTATTTTCTGTTTTACATTATTAAATTTATTTAAAGTAAACTTAGTTTAATTTATTTGACAAAAGTTTGATAAGTGTAAAACCAGCCTTAGATTTATTTTTCTTATAATATATATTTTTAAGCTAAGCATTAAAGCTTTATTTATAAATTGACGTTTCTGTTTCGTTTTCCGTTTGACATTTTCAGTTAGAAGATAAAACAACAACTTTTAATTGGCCAATTGATATTTTCTGTTTGCCGTTTCCATATACCATATAAAAAACCAAAACGTCAAATAGCAAACAGAAACAGAAACGTCAATCTATGAATTCAGCTTTACTCCATAGTAGCATCAAATTAAATGCTACGACTAACTCATCCCCAAAAGAAAAAAATAGCATACAGAGCTCTAAGCACTCATTTTTTCTTTTAAAATACAAAAGTTAACGTCACTTAATCAGCCTGATAAATATTGATAAATACGGCTGAGTACTTTATTGGCAATATTATTAAATTAAATATTTATCGACACCAGTGCCAGAGAAATATTTTAGTTTACTGTATTATTAGAGCAATCGTTTACATGATTTTTTTTTATTTTTAGGTTGCGACTGCTTCAACTTTTAATAAAAGTTATTAAGGAACACACTTAACAAATTTACCGTTTAAAACAAAGCTAAATAAAAAGCAAAAATTCTAAACGCCTCTGGATTGATCATCAAATGACAAAATTTAGTGATTTTACCCAGCGTTGCCAATTTTTTCTCTCTTTACCCCTTTCTCGCGTCCCAGACCTTAAACCGTTAAAGGTCGGGTTTATGTCGTAACAGTATACCGGGTGTTTTCTAACCACAGTACACGCTCTGTTCGTTTCTGAGATACAGGGCGTTAAAGTTTTTTCTTTGAAGTCGTTATTTTATAAATATCCTAAATACTCTTAAACCAATTTGGTTAAAATTTGTTTAATATAATAAGGCACTTGTAAACCTTTAACCGGATGAAGTTTATTTGCTCAAGATGTGGCGTCGCAGTGGAGCACAACGGATAATATTATTAAGAAAAAAAGAGTACGCCATTGACTTTTTGTATGTAGATACTTTATATTTTTGCCTATTTAACTGAAAATACAACTTTTAAGTGCCCCACATTTTATTTGTATCTGGCTTTTCTTTTGAGAAAAAAAAATTTAGGGGACACCATAGGCAACACGAAATAAAATCCAGAAATAAATTTAAAAAGTAAACAATTTTGACCCTAAAATTATTAGGCAAGTCGTGTTTTTTTTTAATGAAAGGTGGTAATTTTCCCTTTTATAAGGGCCAAAATACTTATTTTATATTCTTTACAGAAACAAAAATATCTTAACAATTTTTAGTTAGCAATATTGTAGCAAATGCGTAACAAAATTGTTTATTTTATATAAAGTTTTTATCAGATTAGTGACTTTCCTATTCAATAAAAACGCTGCTGAACTAGTATTCAGATCAACGATAATAGATCAATTTATTCGCTTGTATTTTTTCCCTTTATCTATTTCTTTTTTACAAGGGTTTTATCCATTTGGAGAAATGAGAATATACACCACAGGGGAGTAGACAGTCTGGCTCTACAAATGTCCTAAGTTAAATGGTTTGAAAAATTATTACCCCAAAAATAATTAAAGGTAAATAAATACTTATATTTTTATTTTTTGTTTTCTTGGACTTTATTTCTGTAATATTCTTTTATTTAAAAATTCTTGGGCATAAATGTCCTATATAAAAAACATTGTCAAATTTTGTTTCTTAAAAAGTCACGCATATATTTCTTCTAAAACTGACGTTTTGGCGAAATTAGCCTTCATCAGAATATTATTTCTTTAAAACATAAATTCGTTGTAACCAACACACATTAAAAAAAAAATAAAACAGTAGTTGCCAAATTAAGCTGTCACATTTAAATAAAAAAACAATACAAAACATTTAAGATCTTTCACATACATAGGTATACATATTACATGTTAACGTATTTAAATATAGTTTTTGACTAGTCAAATACGTTAACATGTATATGTATGTGAAAAGATCTAAATGCTTTGTATTGTTTATTTTATATGTGACAGCTTAGTAACAGCTACTGGTTTATTGTTTTTAAAAATGTGTGTGGGCTACTACAAATTTATGTTTTAAAGAAATAATATTCTGATATAGGCTAACTTTGCCAAAAAGTCAATTTTAGAAGAAATATATGCGTGACTGTTTAAGAAACCAAATTTGACAAGGGTTGTTATTTAGGACTTTTATGCCCAAGAATTTTTAAATAAAAGTATATACTTATATTACTTGTACATTTATGAAGTAATTTTATAAGTCAAATATTAAGTTAAATAAAATTAATTATTCAAATTAATTTATTTAATTTATATTACTTGCCATTTTAAACAATAACAAATACGGCCATTTGTCTAAAAATGCAAATAATTATTTTAAACTAACCAATTATTGGCCATTTTTATTTGTCGAAAATTTTCACAAAAATCAAAATTTAATAAACCTTACTGTTCAAACCTCTTTTTACAGACTTCAAAAGGAGGAGGGTATATGTTCGACACTTATGTGTTCTTTTTATGTATGTACACCGATTACTTCGTCAATTATAGACTGATTTTATTATTTTTAGGATTTGAAAGAGTAAACTTTTGCGGTGATCCCATAAGAAAACCAAGTCCGAATCGTGAGAAAAAAGTTACTGGACCTATTTTATTCTATGACGTATGGCAAAGCTGCCTCTAGTATTTATATGCTCGGATATTAATCTATGCTGATGGTGTGAACAATCAAGGCTGTAAATGAAACGTTAAAATTTTCCAATATGTCATGGATTGTTATTCCGCTAATTCATCATTTTAAATTTTATTTTTGTGTCAAGTGTTTCCGTTTATACCCAATTTATACCTTTTAGAGGCGGCATTGCCATTTTATGTGAACAGTTTACGTAAGAGAACAAAGAATTAAATAATTATAATAATAATAATAATAATAATAATAATAATAAACCTAAAAGAAAAAATAAAGATTTTAAAATTAAAAAATCTAAGCCGACTAATAAAAATAACTAAAAATTTATAAATCATGAATAGAAACAAATTTAAAACATGAAGCCGAGTAATAACATTTGGTACTAAAGTATAAAAAGTAGCATAAGTTTGTTTAAATGTTTACATTTAGTACTTTAGCACACATGCTATTACCTGTTCTCATGTTTTTGATTTTTATTTATATTCATTTTATTAAACAATAATGGTTAAAATAAATTAGGTTATTCGATTTTTTATTTAAGTTTTTTGTTAATTTTGGGTTTAAACCTTTTTTTACCACAGTGTCTGCTTAGCTTTGTTTTGCTCATCTAAAGGTCACTGAAACAAAACCACCCATACGATATCGGCCGCATACTAAAGACGTCTAAAACATAAAAAGTAACTGTATATTTTCAGGGCTTAACAATGCCAGATTAACATACAGAAAAAGAATCATGGCAACTCAAGTGGAATATTGTATTTGCACAGTTTAAGTTCCCGTATTTTTTTTTTTTTATTTTTATTATTTCAAAAACAAATTTTTTTCTTCATAAAAGCTTTTGCTTTGTCTAAAATGCTAAAAACTATATATAAAAATGGTTAATTAAAAAACATAAAAAACATTTAAAAAAGTCCTATATATTTTCTATCTGATCACTAATTATTACTTGGAAAAATTAGGTGTAAAGCAAACAATATTTTTTTAATAATTAATTTATTATTCATTCTGAAAGAAATGCCGCAAAGTACACAAAAAATTATAAAGTAAACAAACCCTTTTGTGAGCAATGATTTATTGTAGCAAAAAATATTCAACCCGACGAGTTTATGGTTCTTTACGCCAAATGTTTTATACCAGTACCAGGATCAAACTAGAAGGATTTTTTTAAGACGTGATATTGTTTGTAATCAAACCTTTTTGAGAGCACAAAGACACTAACAGAGCATACATATTTTTTAGATGAATAAAAAAATATTGGTATAGGAATAACCGACCATAATAATTCATTTTCAAGGCTGTATCGCTGATTAAAAAACATATTTACAATAAAATGACAAAATATATTTTTTTTTATCTTTGGACAATCCACGAAGGCCTTTGTCTAAAATGCTAAAAACTATATATAAAAATGGTTAATTAAAAAACATAAAAAACATTTAAAAAAGTCCTATATATTTTCTATCTGATCACTAATTATTACTTGGAAAAATTAGGTGTAAACAAACAATATTTTTTTAATAATTAATTTATTATTCATTCTGAAAGAAATGCCGCAAAGTACACAAAAAATTATAAAGTAAACAAACCCTTTTGTGAGCAATGATTTATTGTAGCAAAAAATATTCAACCCGACGAGTTTATGGTTCTTTACGCCAAATGTTTTATACCAGTACCAGGATCAAACTAGAAGGATTTTTTAAGACGTGATATTGTTTGTAATCAAACCTTTTTGAGAGCACAAAGACACTAACAGAGCATACATATTTTTTAGATGAATAAAAAAATATTGGTATAGGAATAACCAGACCATAATAATTCATTTTCAAGGCTGTATCGCTGATTAAAAAACATATTTACAATAAAATGACAAAATATATTTTTTTTTATCTTTGGACAATCCACGAAGGCTGAAAGCCTAAATACTAACGTAACGTGGGTGTCTTAAGCAGAGTAAGAGGAAGTTTGTTAACACGGGACTTAAGAACTTAAAGATTTGGGGGAAGGAAAGACCTCCGCCGGCAGCAAGTTTCACAGTCTAGAAACTCTAGGGATGAAAATGGATCAAACATACAAATATTTTTGTGGAAATGTATCTTCTCATCAAGCAGGAGTTTTTATAATGAGGCAATTTTTTCGTAAAGTTAATAAATTAAGCATTTCTCGTTAAACTTCCGAAGAGACAGGCTGTATACAGGCTGTCCACGGATTGAGTTTACAAGAGAGACAAATTAATTAAAAATTGGAGAATTTCCTAGAAAAACTTATTCATGATGAAAAATTTAGCTTGTAAAGAACACATGATTTATAAAAGGAAATACTGATTTTGTATTCAGGGTACGCAAAAACTTAATAAACATTATTTTTTAGGAATAAACTACCTTTATTTTTAATTAAAATTTTTAGGCAAAGTCTAACAACCTGTATCTTTTAAGCAGAGAATTTGATATTCCATGTTTATACAAGGGTGTTTCCTAACTACAGGTACAAAACTTAAGGTGATAATTTTCCATGTCTTCCAATAAAAAAAAGTTTCTATAAACATATATCCCTACTTGCTTTATTTCTAAGATAGTAAGAGTTTTTAAAAAATCACTATTTTTACATATCCGTAAAATCCTATAACCGTTTTAAATGGAATTTGATATACTTACTTAGTGTAATAAGGCGCTTGTTTATGTAAAGTTAAAGTGTATGTTAAAAGTAACACAAAAAGTAACGATTTATTTAACAAAAAGTTAAAAGTTTTAATAATTTTTACGCTATTTAAATGTTAAAAACATATTTATTTATTTAATTCATGCAATTTTGAATTTTCTTATAAAACCATAACAAATAGCAAAAAATATATAAAAACACTTTTAAATTCTTTTTACGCTATTTAATAGGGTACTCTCAAAAATATGTTTTTTGATTTTTAATATTTTTTAAAGTAATATTTTCTAGATTTTGAACCACCCTGCATATTTTACGTCAAATTTTGTTAAAGCTTTAAGCATTTTAGACAAAGCAAATTTTTTAGAGAAATACCTGTTTTTAAAACATTAAAAATATTTTATTACAAGTCTATCCGTGGACACACTATATTTTGATCTAAATATTCTACCGAAGAAAAACTTTGGATAATATAAATAATGTTTTAAAGTTTTTGACATGTTTTTCGCTAGAAAATAGTGTATTAGAACACTTTTAAAACTTACAAATTACATTGTTTACCGACAATAATTTATCAATACCAGATATAAATTGTACAGTGTATCTGAGTTAAAACAAGCAAATTAGTTTAACAAAAATGTATAATATTTAAAATAATTGTATATAATGCAAAAATTGACGATCCCCGTAAAAATTCTGTTTTTTGATCATTGTCATAAAGATAAAGTCCGCCATTTTAGTACACTACATAGAATTTAAAAAAGAAACGTTTTAAAGCTGTTTTTACAGTTTGAAAGTTTTTTTGCATGCAATTTTTCTTGCTGCAACTTTCAATCTACGCACACGCATTTTTCTCTTTTTGGAAATGGAAATTTAATGTACGCGTGTGCAAATCGAAAAATTGCAGCAAGAAAACTTTTATGCAAGAAATCTTTCAAAGTAAAAACAACTTATATTAGCTGACACTTTTTTCTTTCTTAAATTTAGTGTTTTGTTTTAAAGTCTACTAGAATTGAACCATATAAATAAAAGAAGCAAATGCTTATGCTTATAAGTATGGAAATAAAAGGATTTACTTTAAACCTATGAATAAAGTCAAGCCTTTGCTTACAAGTGCTTATAGAAAAGCGATGCTGCTATTCAGTACCATTACATTTTTATAAGTACAAATACTTGCACTTGTAAGCAAATGCTTTACTTTATTTATACGTTTAAAGTAAATTCTTTTATAGCTTATAAGCAAAAGCATTTGCTTCTTTTTATTTACACGGCCCATTAACTAAACCAAAAGATCCAGTAACCATAAATTTTGCCATTTCCCCTTAAAATTA
>JACEGR010007975.1:0-42410 GCA_014170235.1 Listronotus bonariensis
CTCTAAAAATTAAGAGTACATTGGCCATGAATTACTTAGTTGGTACTTTATGTACTTTGGAAGAAACCCTAACAAGGTGAAACAACTTTAGAGCCAAACTTTGATTTTTTAAATCGTAATATTATAAATTACTTTTAAAAATTAAATTATTTTGTACACTAGTGTCCGACCGAAAGTTCGGTTTCTGGAAGCTTTTACTGAAACCGAAACTGATTTCGGAAGTTGTCGTGCGCTCTCGCCTAACCTGGCGGCCGTGTTCACGATTTGTCGTGCCCCTTATTAATGCAATATACAGGGTGGTCCCTAAGTAATAGGTTAAAATTCAACTGGAGAATTGTGACGTTAAAATATTGCGATTTAGGTAAACTTAGCTCTGTACAAAAGTTAATATTAACTGAGATACAGGGTGTTAAAGTATAAAAATATTGAAGATATGTTCTGTAGTTTGGCGGATTCATTTAATGGATGGTACTTCTTTTGGTTTTTTAGTACTTTTAACTTAATTTTGGCGTGTACCCAAAGAAGTACCATCCATAAAAATATTTTCAAATTATTTCAATAATATTGGATAAATTTTGAATATTGTAATATAACTTGGTATCTAGCGGTTTTTTGTCATGAGCTATTTATATCTAATGTTAATTTTTAGGTGTTAACTAGAAAACGCCACCTATACTACACTTTTAATTTCTCTAAAACGTCTCAACTTCTTCCCATTCTCCTATGTTTTCTACACAAAAAAGATGTACTTTGTAAAAATGGCTCCGAGCCACCATTTTTAAGATATTTGCATTTAAGTGGTTTAGTGCAACCAAAAAGTATATGGAT
This sequence comes from Listronotus bonariensis, assembly GCA_014170235.1. NCBI lineage: Eukaryota > Metazoa > Arthropoda > Insecta > Coleoptera > Curculionidae > Listronotus > Listronotus bonariensis. Next base: position 829 of record JACEGR010007975.1, read on the forward strand.
AAATACAATAATTCATTCGTTTATAATGGAGCAGTTGTAGTTATCGCTAATACGCTGTTGTTATAGGCATTTTTGGGTTGCACTAAATTACTTAATGGCAAATATCTAGAAAACGGTAGCTCAGAGCCATTCTTACAAGCTATACCTTTTTGTATAAAATGCATTGGAGAGTTCAATATTTAACTATAATGGTACATACAGGAAAGCACAAAAAGTTGCGACGTTTTAGAGAAATTCAAGTAGCGTAGATAGCGTCCTCTGGTTAGCACTTAAAAATTAACATCAAATATGAATAGCTTATGTCAGAAAACCCCTTAATACCGAGTTTTATTACAATACTCAAAAAGTATTAAATATTTTCGGAAAATTTAAAAGTATTTTTAGAACTTTAACACCCTGTATCTCAGTTAATATCAACTTTTGTACTAAGGTAAGTTTAGTTAAATCGTAATATTTTAACGTTGCAATTCTACAGTTGAATTTTGGCTCATTACTTGGGGACCACCATGTATAATTTATACTTGACCAAGTGAGTTTCAGCAGAAACTAAAACTCACGTGGTCAAGTATAAATTATACAGGGTGGTTTCTTGAAATTTCGATTTCGGTTTGCCGAAACTCACGTGGTACAGCATAGAATATTATATATTGCAATAATTAGGGGCACGACAATTTCCGAACATGGCCGCCAGGGTTCGCCAGAGCGTTGCAGAGAGAAACGAACATAGGCGAGAGCGCACGACAGCTTCCGAAATTAGTTTCGGTAAAAATGTCGGCTGAAACAAAACCTAAATTTCGGTCGGACACTATTGTATACATAGGTCACTAAAAAGTATTTTCATACTGATGCTTATGAATTAGTACAGAATTTTTAAACGTATTACCCAATAGGCCGTCTTAAGTTAGATATACTATAAATATGGAAAATGGTTAGTCGAAGTTTAGTACTATCTGAGATACAGCAACACATAGTTTAAAAATGGCAACACTTTCGAACTGAAAGTATTGTAATATTTCTTTGTACACTTTTCGACGGATTTTATCAATAGATGAGTGTCCATCATTTAAGACGTTTATCAGATCGTTTCAGCGACTCTAAGTAAACTATTTTAACTGGACGATACTGAACGCTTAGTCCAATCTATTAAGGTGAAATTCATCACAAATACAGCATACCATAGCTAATTGTACCATACTCCCGTTTTATTGTACTCACTTTCATACCCGATTTTCTTAAAGAAGGCGCTAAGGGCATGCTTGGTGTGTACTGTATATATTCAGGGGAACTCTAAAATCGCGGAAGATTGTCTGTCTTTTGTGGTCCAATACCTGACATTATGACAGAATGTGGGTTACTGCCTCACATAATCTGCAGTCCAGATCTCCGTTGTATAACCAAATTTAGTTCAAATGTTCTTTCACTGGAGCATGTCCAGTGAGGAAACCTGTGATTGTTCTTAGCTAGTTCCTACTTATAGGAACAGTAGTTATTTGGCTCTTTTGCGCATGGAAGATTGTCCCAATGCAGTCTTTGTTAGTCCTTTACCAGTTTTTGGATAGTACTTTGAAAGATTCTCTTTTGCATTTCAAAACTGGTTTCGGCCCTAATGTCGTGGCTGACCCCATCTTTCCAGATCGTCTGCAATTTTGTTGCCTTGGATTACGCAATGCCTTGGCAGCCATATCCACCTTATATTGTTGCGTCCTGCTAGTTTGTTGAAGCATTTCAACACCTAACAGTCTAAATAATACCTGGTCCGTAGGGATGTTTATGTCACTCTCGGTTATTTTTCTACATAAAGTAAGTATAGCTTGAAGGTAGACTTTTAGTCTTAACACTTCACGGGTTTTAATAAAATATGTAATCCCTTACCTTAAAAAAATTTGGCCAGACATTTTTCACAAAAAAATTATATTATCTATCGTCGGCGATCTGACAATAGCTGCTAACTGACATTTTTTTTAAAGTGACTTTTTACGCAATTAGCATTGTATTTAAATAACACATAAAGTAAAAATTCTGCTAATTACAAGTAAAAGCTTCTATTGACATTATTGAGGCGAAACAATACCTACCACCAGCAATACATCTATTTGAGAAAGGCAATTTCCGCTTTTTTTTTTCACCTACTGTCAAAAAGTACAAATGCACTAAGCAGGTATTGATAGATCGCCGACGCTATACAGTGTGTCTACGTAAGTTATTGGCGTCATATGGTTTTTTTTAAATTAATTTTACCTAAAAACGTTACTCTTTTTGTTTTGCATTGTCTAAAACCTAAAATGCAACCATCAGATATTAAATTGTGTCATTCATCTAGGAGGTTTGGCCAACAAGAGCAAAATACCTGTATTTTTGCTAATATCGAAAATTGGCATAAGAAAAGACGTGTAGAATTAAAAAATTACTTCTAAATATGCAATTTTGTTTAATTACTTTTTTTTCTGCGATAATTGAGAAAATATATTATAATTGTACATAAATGCATTGTTAGAGGACCATGCATGCACAAAAAGAGCTAAAGAACTTAAAATGGTCAGCTAAGAAAAATCACAGGTTTCCTCACCGGACATGCTCCAGTGAAAGAACATCTGAATAAAATGAAATTATACAACGGAGATCTGAACTGCAGATTGTGCAGAACAGAGACCGAAACAGTAACGCACATACTGTCAGAGTGTGAGGCATTTGATCACAAAAGATAGGCAAATTTCGGGGATATTAGAGTGCCCCGGAAACATATGGTACGCACCCAGCAGACCTATACCGCCTTCTTTAAGGAACTAGGGTACTGGAATGGGTACAATGAAATGGGAGTTTGGTACAATAAGCCTTCAGGCTGCAGTGCCACCGGACATGTAACCGGCTCCCTGGGTGAAAAAATGCAAACCTAGTATTTTACCATAAAAATTTATAAAATAATTTTTATTTTTTTAATTTCAAAACGGCATAATAAAAAGTAATTTTTAATTTTAAAGAAAAGATCTTTATAACAATTTTCAATATTAGCAGAGATACAGGTACTTTACTCTTGAGTAAAAATTAAATTTTTGGCCAAACCTCGTAGATGACGTAGGTTTTGGACCATGCAGAACTTTTTATAAGGATTTTTTTCGTAAACCTAATAATAAAAAAGTTTCCCATATGCCGCCAACTTAGGTAGACACACTGTAGATTTAAGTAAGTAAGAGTAAGTATAATTAAGTGTATTGACTGTAATAAAAAGTAATTGGAAATTTACTAATTTATAAGCAGATTTTTTAGCAACCTCATATCAACAATATTCTGGGGTATTAGGGTAATAGGTATCCGAGAATTACAAATTTGGCTTACAAAATTAAGATCTTGAATACTATAGGAGATAACTATACCGTTCATTTTTTGCGTTTTCTAGATAATGGAACTGAAACCAAATGGTAGAAACATTCCGGTTACAAATGAAAATAGGTTGGAATACATTCAAAGACTGGCAGATTTAAAATTAAATGTACAGCTCAAAAAGCAATGTATCGCATTTAGAGATGGTTTAAATAGTGTTGTCCCATTGTTATGGCTGAAGTTATTTAATCATAAAGAACTTCAAGTTATTATTGGTGGTGATACGCAAGAAATTGATCTTAGTGACCTGAGAGCTCATACTGTATATTCAGGTAATATCAATATTTTTTTCAGATATTTATTCTTAGGAATTTTTATATAAAATTCGAAATTTGAGAAAAACTTAATGTATTTAAGGGCATCCAAAAATAATTTAAAAAATCTTTTAAATAAAGCAAACGGACGAATGGAGTTTAAAATAAAATAACAATTAATGGGCAAAACTGCATGCAGGAATGTTAGTGATGTGGAGCTGCAGACGAACCATCAAATTAAGAAAAGCTGCTTCTGATAAGTAGCAGAGTATTAAAAGATGAGTTAGTGTTATTTTTCTAATTTTTAAAGCAGTGCTTCCATAAAAAAGAAAAAAACACGTTTAGCCAAATCACAAGGTTCATAGGCAATGCGTGGAAAGGAGACCGTCTCACTACCACTAACAGGTAGAGGTTGCCGGCCGGCATGTTAACAACGCTGATGCATCGGTACAGGCTTGTTGCTATAGTTAATTATATACCATTTTATTTGCCTGAACATTTAAATTTTAATATACAGAAAGTACAGTCACAAAACAAAAACTTGAAATTCTAAACCCCAAAGTTTTTAATAAGGTACCAATGGTATTAAAATAGCGCCTTCTTGCTGATATATTTATTAGTCTAGGTTTACATAAAAACGTTAATAGGTTAATTATTTGCTATCACTTTTTTCTTTTATCATTTTTTTTTAAATTATTCTTTCGGAATATTAATTATCGTAAATGTTCTTTGTTTTTAGGAGATTTTACTGCTGACCACCCTACAATTTTACTTTTCTGGAAAATCATGTATAGTTGCACGGATATCCAGAAGAGACAGTTACTAAAATTTGTCACCAGCTGTTCTCGACCTCCTCTACTAGGATTTAAGGTAAATTGTACTTCTTACAAGTGATTTGTACTAATCAAAACAGGATTGCCTATCGAATTGTCCTTTATTTTTTAAAGAAGACATGAAATGGTTCAAACTTTAGAAGATGTATTGTAAAAAAATGCATATAAGTGCCAAAAATTTTAATTATCCAAACAAACCCACTTTCTCTAATTGAAATGAGAGGGACAGTGAAAGAGAGAGAAAGAAAGAAACTCTAATGTGAATCAGATTGAGAATAATTTTATTATTTATAATAAATACTGGTTAAGATGCACAACAACTGACCAGGGGTTCAGCTCAGGAGGGCATATAGCCTAGAATTCTTTATACATATTATAAATACAGGCTGTTACAAATTCGAGGGCCACCATTATATGACGTTAATAACGTTGGTAATGGCTATTCAGTGCTGCAAAAGCAAAAACTAAAAAGGTCTTTTAGTTGTAACTTAGTAAAAAAAAAAGATTACTTGCTTTCTTAGTTGATTGTATAATTGATGTAAAATAGAAATAATTTGTGAAACTATTATGTAGGAAAAGGGTCAATTTTTCTTTAGGCATGAAGTTCAGAACATAACTAAATTATAATCTTAAACTGAGAATTTAACAAATATTATTAAAATCTAACAGTATCTTCATACTGTTAGAAAGCTATTATGACATTAGTATATGCCATAAATTTCATGTAAAATATTTTTTAGGAATTGAATCCGCAATTTTGTATACAGTCTTCTGGAACAGAAAATAGAATGCCTACTGCAAGTACCTGTTTAAACCTTTTAAAAATTCCCATTATAAGGGACGAAGAAATATTACGTTCAAAACTATTAGGTGCAATAGAACAACAAGCTGGCTTTGAACTGTCATAAGCGATATTATGTTACAGACAAAACATGAAACCAAACAAGTTGACTTTTGTGGAAAAATAATCATAAATTGGCTTCGGTTACTTCTTTTGGTTTTGAAAAGAACTATTAGAGTTAATCTCGTCATTTTGGGATTTTTTGGGGCTCAAGAAGATAGATTTCAGTTGTGTTTGTAATACCTATTTAAATGAAATGTATGTGATCTTTTTCATAGGCAGTTTAGTGTAATAAAATTTATTATTTATTTATTCAAAATATTTGTACATTCTTAAACCCCTTTATTACCATGATCAGAAAGGTATTTAGATACATTTAAAATAACTGTAATAAAAGAGAAAAATTTGTTAAAAACAAGTTTCGTAATAATCCGAGAAATTTTTAATTTTAGTACAAATTTAATGATTGTATATGTTTATTTTTACTTTTTTAAGAAAGAACTTTTAGATTTGTTTTATATAACATTTTACTTATTAACAATGTATTTATTTATATTTTAATATACAGAATATTAAATTTATAATAACATACTCATATTTTAAAGTGGACATTTTCAGCATTGTGGCACTTGCTATTCATCAAGTGATGGTGGTATTAAGAATATTAGGAAACATTTCCTGTAAAAAGCAAAGTGTCTATAAACCTATTATAATGTTTCTTTAAATAAATTATGGCACAAAACACGCTAACACGAAGATGTTTTAATTCTGTCCAGAAGAAATACATAAAAAATTGACAGCTTTATTGCAAGATCCAGATGTAAGTAATGTTTAACAAAATGGCTAGAATTTAAAAAGTTCTAAAGTTCTTGCCTGCGGATTTCAATGTAAAACAGCTTAGCAAACTTGAGAGTCGGGACAAAGTTATAAGATTAACTTTCTACGAGAAGAACGGCAGTTTAAACGATGTAGTAAAAGCGATTAATGAGCTTACAAGATATTTTTATAGAAAAGCAGAGACGACGGTATAAACTTCAGAAGCAATCGCATCCATTGGTAAAAGTGTGATAAAGAGAAACATGCAACAGTGGCCTCAAAGTAAAATATAATAAAATTAAAATATTAGTGTTCCATCAATAATATGTATATTAGGGTGTCCGTTATTTCTCAAATCGATTTTTTAGCTAACGCCTTCTGAACTCTTTAGCCTGAAAAAAAATATTCAATGTAAAATGCTCTTAAAGCTAAATTTATAGATTGACGTTTCCGTTACCGATCGCCGTTTAACGAATGTAAAGTTGTTGTTTTACCTTCTAACTGAAAACGTCAAATGGAAACGGAAACAGAAGCGTCAATTTATATATCCAGCTTAATTTCTGATTTAAACCGTGCCCCAATCATGTTGCTTTTCCCATTTAAATAATATGGGATTTTTGAACTTTTTTATTTTTTTTCTCAGACAAAAATAGATGGAAAAATCTACTCTTTACATATTTTGATAGTAAATTTAAAGCTCTACAAAAAAGTTCTCCTACGAATTTTTGATTGAGTTACTACTTTAAGTGGTATTTACCGTCAAACGTTGAGTAAAAATTGGGTTGTGGCCATCCATGGGAATTTAATAGTAAACCGGCATTTTTAAATAAAGGACCACATCACCATTAAATAGATATTTTAGAGTGCTTTAGGAAAATACTACATTTGATACGTCTTACTTTTATAGTTTAAAAAATATGGCTATTCAGATCTGAAAATTATGTTAAATTTCCATTATATCTTCATCTATAAGCATTAAGTTTAGTGTCAAAGACAAAATAGACACTATATCTACTATTTTTATAGATTTAGATTTGGTATTTTTTAAAACTTTAAAATATCTATTTAATGGTGATGTAATATACCGAGTGTTTTATTTGAAAAATGCCGGATTACTATTAATTTCCGAGAATGACCACAACTCAATCTTAACTCAACGTTTGACGGTGTAAATAACTCTTTAAAAGGAGTGACTTTATGGAAAATTCGTAAGAGAGCTTTTTTCTACAGCGTTAAATTTCCCATCAGATTATGCATTGAAAAGATTTTTCCATCCATTTTTGTTTAAGAAAAAAAATAAAAGAAAAAGTCCAAAAATCCCATTATTATTTTAATGGGAAAAGCAACATGATTGGGGGACGGTTTAAATCAGGAATTTAGTGCATTTTTACATTGGATATTACTTTTAGGCTATAAACTAAAAGTGTAGGGGCGTTTGCTAGAAAAAAATTATTTGGGAAATTACGGACACCCTAATGTATATGTATGTAATATCAGAGTTGGGTAGTATTCGAATACAACATCTACATATGTGTTTGGTATTCAGTATTGGACTGAGAACTTTTTTGTCAGTATTCGGGATTCTAGATTGTAAATACCGTTTTGGAGTTATAGTATTCGACCGGCTTAGATAGCATGCTCTAACACAGCGGTTCTCAAACTCTCATACTCAACGATTCCCCATTTTATTTCAAACAATTTTGCGCGCTTCCTCCCACGATTGTAATGTGACAAGTAAATAGTCAACCCCGGGAATTAAAATTAGACTAGGCAACACTGTATATCCAGATGCTATTGTCATATGTGCTAGGGGCAGAGGACGATGTGTCGGTTTCGAGAAAGATGTCAAACGACATCGAATGGTCTAGACGCAAGATGCGCGGTTTTAAATAGAGAAGCGCATTTACAGGAAAATTACAAGAAATTTTTGAGTTCAGTACTCTTATGCTAAATATTTTCTACATTGTAAATATGGATAACTTTTTAATTGGAGCCAAACGAAAACTAAACAAGGAAGAACCTTGTACTTCGAGTGATTTACGAGGATATAAGACTAAAACCCGAAAATATGACCAAGCATACCTAAATTTGGGCTTTACAAGCATTGAAATTAATGGAGAAGAAAAACCGCAACGCGTTATTTGTTTAAAAGTATTAGCTGCCTATAGCATGAAACCCAATTAATTTAAGAGGCACCTAGAAAAATTGCACAAGGAATATATCAGTAAACCAAGTGAATTTTTGGACGAAAAACTCAGATCATTTAAAAAACAGAAAACAAAATTTTATAAAACGCTCGCAGAAAACGAGAAAGCTTTGTTAGCATCATACAAAGTGGCTTATAAAGTATCTAAATGTAAAAAAACACACTATAGCATAGCAACCCATTTTACCCGCTACCAAAGACATTGATTGGTGAAAGCTATGCTAAACAACTTGACAGTATTCCTTTGTTAAATGATAAAATCTGTCGAAGAATTTCGAATATATCTACCGACATTCAGGAGCAGCTTGAATCTCAGCTTTGGAAAATTATTTAGTTTTTAACTTGATGAAACAACTCACTCCAATAATAAATCCCATTAAATTTGTTACATCAGATTCTGTAAGAGCATCACAATACAGCCAACGAATTATTCAGGATCACAAATAATGTTATCATTTCGGCGAATCTGCAATGGAAATGTGTTGGGATTTGCACTGATGGAGCACAAGCCATGTCTGGTGAATACAAGTTTGCAAGCGCATGCAAAGAGGTCAAATATTATTTGGACACAATGCGTAATTAATTGGGAAGCTTTAGCGTCGAAGTCTCTAAGCGCTGATTGGTAGTTATTGAAGTAGTTAACTACATAAAACTAGGCCATTAAAATCGAAAATTTCCTCTGCGCATTGTACAACTATGGGAGCTAAACATAAATCTTTATTGTTTTATTCTTCATCCAGATGGTTATCACGTGGTTGTCAAGCATAGCTACAAACTGAGAAGTGTTATGGCAGTATTTTTGAAGGATAGGAGGTCATAAAGCCTTCGACAGAATTCTGCGATAAGTTATTTTTTTTGGGCGCTGATCACGAATCTGAAAGAATTTCTAGTCGGAAACGTTTCGTTTTCGAGATATTCATCATCACAGTTGGTATTTGAACTAACCTCATTTTCACTATATTCCCCTTCTTTTGCACACAATTCTTTATTTTAAGTTAGTGTTACACAATATTTGATTTTCACCTTTTAAAACCTCATTTCTTGCGTATTTAACACTTTTTTGAAATAAATTGCGTAGCTTCACTTTCACTCGTTTCCAATTATGATAAATGAACGCCAGAGCAGTTTGTGCATGGCTTGATGCGTTTTTAAAGGGACCATTTCCAATTTATTTAATAAAAGGTGTAAAATACATAGCAAAACGGGGTTTTAAAAGGTGAAAATCAAATATTGTGGGCCACTTTAGCTTTAAATGACGAATTGTGTGCAAAAGAAAAGGGAATATGATGAAAATAAAGGGAGCTCAAATGCCAACTTTGATGATGGATATCTCGGAAACGAAAAGTTGCCGCCCCAAAAACCCCGTATACCAAATTTGGTCAAAATCGGAGTTGCGGCCGGTTTCTAGATAATAACTGAAAACAGCTTTGATACATTTTCCGCATGTAAAAGTACCCAGAATTTTCCACAAAAAGAGAATCGCGAAATTTTAATCTTAAAAGCCATAGAGGGTCATTTAGAAAACCTGGGTACGAATTTCCGACTATACTTTTTGCAGAAGAAGATATCAATTTGTCCAATTGGAATTGGGTTTGTAATCCATTTGACAGTAAACCGAATTGCCTATCACTGGAAGAAGTAATAGACGTTTCGTCCAGCACTTCACTGAAAATGGATTTTAGTTGTGACACAAAGCAAGCAAGTCAGCCATTATTAGGCTTAGAAGAAGTTTGTAGTTCAATATTTGACAATAAAAATTTTATAAATCGGTTTTAATAATTTTGTTTTTAATTTTATAGTGCCCCCTAGCAACTTAACACGCCCCCTGGCCATGCGGGTACCCCCCTCGATTTGAGAACCGCTACTCTAACATATGGATGGAGAACACAATAACCTGAGCAGGTTTCAAAAATAGAAGATATACAATATACTTTTAACCTAAGAGCTAATCTAATCTAGTATACTTGCCTTGTTTTTATATTTCTTTATCAGATCCTGGTATTGAAATCCCGGTATTCGAATACATTTTTTAATAGTAATTATATTTTTAAAAACATGCTTTTAAAGCACATCGAACTAAAACGTGGAAAATAATTTTCAAAATATTCTTAAATAAAAATAATAAACGAAATACAGTATTCTTGTAAAAAAGCACCGATATACGCAAAATTTGACACAAAGCCCCCTTTTTTTTCAATAATATTTACTAGTATTTTTCGTTCATTACTGATTTCAGATTATTTTTAAAATTATTTTTAATGGAGGCGTCTTTTTACAGGGGCTGAAATTGTTTTTATCAGAAATATTGTTTTGTTTGTGTTAAAGAAGAGAACGACTACTTTAAGCCTATGAAAAATAAAATAAATCAATTCTTTAAAAGTTTATTTAATGTTTTGATTATATGTTCGTATATACACATTCCTAATAAATACTTTGCCCTATAAAAATACTTAAATAACAAGCTCTACTGGATATTTACAAAGAAAATTTAAATAAACATTTTTTTTACATTATTATACACTTCTATATAATATTACAAACTATAATGTATTCACCTTTTTCTGAGCTTCAATTTTAAAATTTGGATGAATTTGTACACATAAAGAAGATGATATTAAAAAAATAAACTCCAGATACAGTTTAAAATATATGTATGCCATATTTCAGTTTTAATATAATTTAATTTATAAGGAACTAGTCTACAACTTCATTAAGCAGATTATTAAAATACAGGGTGCTCAACCATATTTGGACCCATTTTGATTGCAAACAACTCTAGAACAAAAAACAAAAAACAAAAAATTCGGTTTTTGCGGAAAGCCTTAGATTTTTTAATCATATTTATTAGATTGTGACATTTCATTAACACAAAAACTAAATGGCAGATTTTCCGATATAGGGCAACTTTTGTTATTTTAAATGGAACATGTATATTTTTCTACAATCTTAAAATTGAATCTTTCCCCTTTAAGAAAATGAAACATAAGCTATAGTTATCTCAAAAAATAATGGATTTATTGATCTCTGAAAAATTGACTGCATGGTCTTAATTGCCAGTATTATTTTGACAATAAAATTAGCTACATACAAGGTTACAGAAAAAAAGATACTAGATACAATAAAGCTATAGGTTATTCACAATATCAACAAAAGTCTTAAAAAATAAAGGTTAAAACCGCAAAATTAATGGGAACCACAAAAAAGGTGCTACATAAAAACTCCAAATATGTCTGTACAATTTATTCAGATTTCAATGTTGCTGCTTTTGCCTTTTCATCTTCTTCCTTGATTTTTTGTGCCACTCAAGGTTTTTCTTTGTTAAGGTTTCTCCTCGTTCCGCATCTTTTTACCAAGATAAGCCATAATGACACAACCCACAAGTGTAGCTGCCATCATGTAGTTGGCAATCTTTATTCTCATACGATTCCTGGTACGTTCCATAACATTTTGTCCAACAAATGCTGGAACTTCGTCCACACTCTTGTATTTGCCTGTCCAAACTAAAAATCTTTTTTCCCACTTGTCTACTTTGTGTGGTGCACTTAGTTTATTAGCATCTGAATAATTTCTGTTTTGAACTATTTGTCTCAATCCTAATTTGAATGGCACTAGCCTTGTTTGAAATATTGAAAATCCCATATTTCTAAAAATAAAAATAATATTTTTACACATGTACAGGGTGGGCCAAATTCAACGTTTTTTTATAGGAAACTCGTATTTTTATATGATTAACACAAAACTGACTCTTATTTATAAGGCTCAAATTACAAGCCAAACTTACTGTTGAAAAACGCAATTCATAACTTTTTTATTTATACAGTAATGATCTAATGTCACACCTCCTTCTAAAATCTGTTTGGTATATTGTGAGGAAATTTGGAATGATAATACTTAAGTTGGTACCATATGGAAAATGTTTTTATTATTAGTTTTACAAAAAAGTCATTCTTTATAAAAAGTTCTGTATGGTTCAAGACCTAAAATTCAATTATTAGATATTCATTTTAAGCAGTTTTATACGAGGTATGTCAAAAAATATTAATTTTGATCAAAAGATACTATTTTTCATAAAATTGATTTTTTTTTTAAATAAAGTATGTTAAGGATTAAAAATATAATTTAAATATGCAAATTTATTCATTTTTAAGAAAAACTTTTTTTTATTTCCTATCCGTTAACATTAAAAATTTAGGTTTTTACATTCAAATTTTAATTTGTAAAGAAAGCTTACGAACTTTCAAAACAGCGAAAAGTCAGAGAAACGCTTGTTATCACAGATAAAATGGTAAAAAAGCTTTTTCTTTTAAATTAACCAAATTGCATATTTGAAAGCTATTTTCAATTGTATACATCATTTCTTTACAAACATTTTCGATATTATGGAAAATAAAGGTAGTTTCCTCTTGAGCAAAATTCATACTTTTTGACATACCTCGTATACCACTGAAAAACATTAATAGGCCTATTCTTTCAAAACTTGATCAGTGATCAACCTGATAATTATCATTCGTTTGAAACTTATGTGGCTAACTTTATTTTGATTGTTTATTAATATTTCAAATGGCATCAGTCACATGATCAGATCATTAGGATTACTGAACTGATAGAAGTGAAACTGATCATGTTTCGAAAAAATAGGTCTAATATCTAATGTTTGCATTATGAGTTTTAGACCATGGAACTTTTTATAAAGAATAACCTTTTTTTTATAAAATTAATAATAAAAAAGTTTGTTGTTGTATTGCTGTCATACTGCTACTTAATATAATAAAGACTACAGTAAAAAGCACATGGACGTGTAATTTGATTGATTGGTTTGATCGGTAGGGCAAAACTGCCACATTGGGGGGTCATGGTTAGTTCTGGTTAGTTAAATATTTTTTAAAGTCGCTTAATTAAGGTATTTAAAAAAGTAATAATAACCAGAACTAACCATGACCACAACAATGTGACAATTTTGCATCACCGTCAGTAGCGCTTCAAACCAATCAAATTACACGTCCCTGTGCTTTTTACTGTAGTCTCTATAATAACTGTTTTTAATTTATGTTGCCAAGAACAAGCCATTTGAGGTAATAAATGCAGGGTAATTGTTTACAAACCGGACGCATCGCCGATTTTAATGAAATTTTGTGTACGGAGGGCGCTGATCACGAATCTGAAATACTATATCCCCCATTTTTTCTGCAAACACTTTTTGATTTAAGGCTAACTTGGTACTCAATATTTGATTTCCACTTCTTAACCCTTTCAGGACGGGTAACTTTTTCTAATGACTGTACAGACGGGTAAAAAATAGGTCATGCGGCAACGGCCGTCTCCCGTCCTTAAGTGTTGTAGTATTTGATGATAATAGTACGTGTTAACCCGTTTCCGGTCTTCAACTTCTCTATTGAAATAAATTGTGCAGTGTGCCATGCGGTAAAAATCTATGATACAACAAAACAATTCATACCAAATTGGTTTATTATTTTATTCATAAATATCAGGAACTCAAAAATATAAAAAATTCAAAAATATCAGGAAGTCAAAAAATCAGAAAATCAAAAATATCAGGAACTCCAAAATATTACAACAAAACTAATTCTCTTAAGACAAGTCAACACCCACTCCAAATATATATCTCCTTTAATTCCTAGGTCTGAAAAGCATTCCAAATGAATAAAAAAACCCTTCGTTTTAACACGTCTCCTGGCATACAGACCAGTGAATTGAGTGATTTGACGGTTCCAGTACCAAAAGGGTTAAAACCCATGTCCCTGTTTATTTTCCCATGTATTTGTAAGGCTCCACTTTCATTCAAGGCGCCGCAATGGCTACTGTGATTGAAATGATTGAAAGTGAAGCTTTGCAATTTTATGGAAAAAATGGGTAAAATAAATAGAAAAATGGGTTTTTAAATGGTGGAAATGAAATATTAGGTGCCAATTTAGCAAAAAACTCAATAATTGTGGGGAATATGGTGAATTTAGTTTAGATTTCTATTTAAGACAGATGATGAATATCTTAGGGAATTTCCAACTAAAAACTGTTTCAGATTCATGATCAGGGCCGCAAATAACCCCTTATAGCAAATTTCATTTAAATCGGCGTTGCGTCCGGTTTGTGAACAATTACCAAAAGCAGTATCTATTACAGTAACAGTCAATAATGAAATTTAAATGTTTAAAAAACTCCATACTTCAGCAGATGTTTAATTTCAATATATCTGTATTAGCTTTTTCTGAGCAACAACTCATAAAAATAGTGGAGTAGTGGTGTAGCAAGCTAAGAATCAGTTATTATTTTCAAGCAAAAACCTAAATCTACAAACAACCACTTAAAAATCAACAATCATCGCCCTGTTGTTGTGTATGTAGCTAGAACCATCTGTTAATGGAAAGAGCTAATCACCTTTTTAGAAGGGTTAATCAGCTAAACCCCTAATTACGCCCCCGGAACCAGTAACCACTTATATATTATTATTTTTATAAAATAATGGAAATCTGGTGGGTTATTAAAAAACAAAATAAAATAGGGTCCGAAATTGATCTTCAAGAAATACCAAGCTTTATTATCCTCCAATAAAAGACCTTGCTCCTATAAGTATGAGACAGACTGGAACTGTTTTGAGAGTTAGGATTTTCTGAGATATATTAAGCAATTATTTATAGTGTAGGAGGAGAGTTTTTAATGAAGGAATCCAATTATGTCATTTTGTTTGTTGTTGAAGATGAAGATGTATATAGCCTAGTTTTTAAATTCTTTTCTAAGGAATTTTATTTATATTTTTTTGGTGGAATTTACTAATTGTTGTTAGGTTGTGTTAGGGCCTAAAATTGTTGTTGCTTAGTCCAGCTTCAGATTCCTTATAATGCTGGTATCAACTGATATCCACCAGACATTGTCCGAGTCAGAATTTGAATTGTTACTTGCACGTGTGACTTGTTTTCTTTATCAACATTATGTAAATAATTTTGGTATCAATGATATTTTGTCCAAAACCCATTAGATAACATAAAGTCAGGGTTATGTATGTGTTCATAAATTATTAAATATAAATTGTGATTGTGCGAAAACGACAAAAGTTTGTTAACACGTATTAAATTATTATGTTGAGTTAAAGTTCTTAAATCCTAAATCATCTATAGTTACTTAATTTTCCCAATAACACTACCGATAGTAAATTAGAATGAACATCTAAAAACACATCAAAACTTTTTTTTGTAATCACAAAATACTAAACTTACATTTGTTTATATATTAAATTTACGTTATTACCTCCACCCTTTTTAGCTCCTTAATTACATCCAAAGTCCTTAATGAACTTTGTTTTTTTTTAATAGGACCTAACTCCCGCTCCGTTCGGCCGTGTAAAGTGTGTGTCCAATAAAACAGTCCGATAATTTTTTGTTTGTTTCTGGGGAGATAGTTCTCGAAATAACTAGACTCATGTCGTACGCGAGATATGTAAAATGTCGTAGACATTCAGTAATGTCATTGTGTCTTGTAATCTTCCTAAATAGATATTTTTCATGAGAAAATACACGAAGTCTAGACCATGTTTTCTTTCGAATGTTCAATTCTACGTACTATTATAGCTATTTTTCCAATCAAAATGATTAAGAGCATAAAAGGTCCTCACCTTGTTTTCTTTCAATTCTACGTACTAAATTAAATTAAATTCTAAATCATCACACAGCCACTTAATTTTAAAAAAAGTACTAGATTTTGATCAGTACGACTAACAACTACCCAAAAGTCGACATTTGCGCAAGCCCAAATAAATGCTGAGTTTGTTAAGCATAAATAAAGACCGCTTTGTAAAATGGACATCTGCTGAGTTCGAAGCAGCTTGTCATTCGGTCGGAGTGAACGCGACCGCTTACCACAACTCAGCCGCTGAAGTCGGCTGAACGTACCCATAATATGTCGTTTTCAACAACCAAAAATCACTTGGGTAGTTTTGAAGAAAATGGCTAAAGACTATGAATTGATGATGCTAGAAGTAATAAAAAATCTTAAAATTTTGGAAAATCAAAGAGTCCACAGAAAAACACCACGATTAAAAGTTAAGCTATTTACTTAAATGCAGAAATAATGTAAAATACGTAGAAAAACGGGGTTTTAAAAGGTGAAAATTAAAAAATGTATTCCACTTTAGCTTTAAATCAAGAATTGTCTGCAAAAGAAGAGGGAATATAGTGAAAACAGAATAAGTTATTTTTTTACTTTGATGATGAATATCTCGAAAACAAAACGTTTCCGCCAAAAAATTATTTCAGATTCGTGATCAGCGCCCCAAAAAATTATACTCAAATTCGTCAAAATCGGACTTGCCGCAGGTTTCTATAAAATTACCAAAACTTGAAAAAAGACATAAAAAAGAACTTTATTTTTTCTTTCTGTATTTTGGAAATAATTAGTGGTTTGAAAAGGATTCTTCTTCTTTTCAGACAACTATTCCGATGTTGCCTCCACATTGCCTCATTTCGTAAAAGCGACAAATTGTCGATCGCGATATCGAAGTCGAAAACTGTTCAAGAATACCACCTTCCAAAAATAAGCTAGTTCATACAGACGCGAAAAGCGGATTGCGAAAGCGAATATTTGGCCAAAAAATTCGCGTTTTTTTGTCATGTTCATACAGCTGCGAAATTCGCAGAAATTCTAGGCAACAACATAACCTACAAATTTCTATATTGTTTTTATTTCGGTGGTGACGCTACGCTTGGGTTCTTTTGAGATTTTCTTTGTTTTTCCTTTCAATAATATAACATTTATCTGATGTGATGAATAAACAATATAGCACATTTATTTGGCAACTAATACGTAGAAACGCTGCAAATTTGTTATAAATGAAAAGGGCTAAAGAAGTTTATATAAATTCAAATTAAAAACACAAAATACTTAAGAAAATGAACACAAAAATAACGTTCCAAACAGCTAATACAATGAAATAAAAATAACAAAAACAAAATTGATTTTGAAATGACATATGACAAATAAACTTTTGTTTCTACGCATGTGCGCACGCGAATATTCGCCAGAAATTAATATATTCTCAAGTTTCCTGTCCACTAAATTTTAAATTTCGCGAATTCGCAACATCTTTAAACTATCTTTATTTTGAATTACCAGCCTTTAATTTTATGTGAAATTGACCAATGAGAATGAAATTCGCAATTCGCTTTTTGCGCCTGTATGAACTAGCTTTTAAAGGTGCGACATTTCTCGTAAGCGAAATTTGCGTGCGAAATTCCAGAATTTGAACCCAATCCTCAAAAATACTCAAAATACATTAAAGGTCTGTTTGGCGTAACAAAAAGTTATAACTAGTTTTAACTTTTTTAACTCAACTAAAACATTTTATTACAACAATAATTCTTGTCGATGAAGTCTTTGAACCACTCGTAAGAACAAGTATAGAGAACAAGAAACTCAAATATGTAAAAATTTTATTTATTTGTTATGGATTGTGGAGGGGAGGATCAGTATCTTTTATGGCGGATAAGTTGAAAAAGTGGCGATCGGAATGTAGCAAATTGGGATGGCGCCACCGTAGCTAGTGGAGGATTTAGTCAACGGCGGCCATATTGGTGCCATCCGGCAGTCGCAGTTGAGACCGGATGGCACCAATATGGCCGCCGTTGACTAAATCTCTCCACTAGCGACTGTGGCGCCATCCCAATTTGCACCTTTCGGATTACCACTTTTTAATACATTCAGATGGTGATCCTCCCCTCCACAATCCATATTATTTGTTTATAAATAAAAGCTTTTTGAATTTTTGACATTTGTGACATAACTCAGGTGACGTTCCGTAAGTTAACCAAAGTTTACCGTCTAGTAAATAGCGGTTTGACATTGGTTTGACATCGGTAATCGGTAAAAGCGGTTCGATTTGGTACTCTTTGTTTCATGTAAATTAGTATTTTGTACTGTACTCAATTATTTACATTTGACATTTTTTATTGGTTTTAAAGTAATAGGACGTTTTTGGGACGTTTATTTAGCCCTACCTAGATTAAAATTATTTGGTACAGTGGTGTCTCAGTGGGCACCACAGACTGAGTTTTTTGTACTTTTGTATTTTTTTCCGATCAAAAAACTAAAAATACTTCTACTTGTTGTTATGTAAATATATTTTAAAATCTGTTTAAATCCTTTTTTATGTTCATAAGCTCCTTTTTCTGTAAAACGAAATAAGGAGGCACCCATTGCAGTTTCCTACTGTAGTTAGGAAACACCTTGTATATACTTTTATATTATTTATGTACGGACACAAAAGTAAAAGAAAAAATAACATAAACAATGTATCTATAACGACATTATAATATATAAAGATCCAATATGCAATAACAAATCCACGGAAAAAAAACAAACCTTAAAGTATTTGATAGAAGATAGCTCTTCCGCACAGCCGTGCGAACAGCGAAAGGGACTAGAAGTATTTTTTTCTCTCGCTCCGCGTACCGATTGCTTAAAGGTAAATTCTTCTCCGACCAATAAGCACGTTCTCGGAATAAACCGAAGGAACAGAGATGTTTTGATCGGTAATTGCTGTCGACAGTTGAGACCAAAAGTCTAAAAACACCGTTTTAAAATTTAACCAGAACCAGAAAAATCAGGAAAACCAATATTTTGGTTAACTTACGGAACGTGTCGCAGTTTGATCGGTAGTTTTGGTTGACAGTTAAAACCGAAATTTTGAGAAACCGCGTTTCATAATCTAACCGGATTTTAGAAATTGAAAGGTTTCGGAACGGGAACCAGAAAAACCAAGAATTCTGGTTAACTTACAGAACGTCACTTTAAATACACTATATAATTAGAGAATTATTGCACAGTGAAATAAGGCCAGGAACTAATAATACCTGCCTTATTTTGACATCTAAGCTTGCGCAGATAAGGACTCCCTTAATAAGTATAGTGCCTGGCTTTATTTATGTCGGTTTTAGGTCGTGCCTTATTTTGGTTTTATTTTAACTTCGAAACTGTTCGTCTAACCGAACGGCTGCCGACCACAAAATCGAAAAGTTTTTAGAAGTAAAAATACGTAAAACCTTGCTCTTTTAAATGTATTTTTGTATTTGTGTTAAACAAAACCCTACAACACAAATCCTGTTGACAGTACAGGTTAATGGTACTCATGTTCAACGTGATTTGCAATAACTCTAAATTATGGGTACAAGTCCTATTTTAATAAGGTCGGTATTATTAATTCCTGAGCTTAATAAGGCAACTTGGAATAATTCTCTATTTCTCAATAAAGCCAGGCACTATCCTTATTAAGGGCGTCCTTATCCCACCATGCATCTGCGTAAGCTCAGATGTCAAAATAAGGCCGGTATTATTAGTGCCTGGTCTTATTGTGCAATAATTCTCTGTTATTAGAGAATTATTGCACAGTGAAATAAGTTCAGTTTCAGTTTTATCAGTTTGTTCACTGATCATGTCTCGAGATATCACAGAGAGTCCACACCAGAAGAAAAACGGCGAAGCGGAGGCGTAGCGTAAAGACATTCTGGTTTCTTATTGGTGGAGTAAAAGAATTCAGCCAATAAGAAACCAGAATTCCTTTTCCGTTTTTCTTCTGTAGCGGGACTCCGTGTACTGTAGTATTCTATAAATCGGCTTCATTCTACCTCACTCGCACTATGTATACAAGAAAACACGCTTGAAGTCAATCAAATTGGTCGCCTATAAGCGAGGTCTCCGAACGTGTCGAACTCTACCAAAATTTTAAAAAAGTCGTACATAACTCTAACATAAATTTAGGTATTTGTTAGTTTGCTATGATTTATATGTTTATTTGATTGTTTTTGTGTTATTAGAATGCAAACATTTATTTTATTATGATATAAAAATATAATTTTAATTCTAGCTATGTGTTTACTGTCCAACCAATGTGACCTTGATTTTTGCAAAGATTCACAATTGTATTAAGTAAGTTAGTCTTAAGAAAAATTTAATATCATAAGAGGAGGGAGTATCCGATAGACATAATAACTGCTAATGCCATAGTGTAAACTTGACTCCAAGAGTTTTCTGGGGCGCTGATCACGAATCTAAAAGATTTTTTTCGAAAACGTTTCGATCTTGAGATATTTGTCATTAGGGTCAAACTATCCTTATTTTTACTATATTTCTCCTTTTTTTTGCACTAAATTACTGATATAACACTAAATTAGCACACAATATTTTATTTAACTATAAAAACCTTTTTTAAAACATGTTTTTCTTATTGGTTTTAAGCTTTTCTTTATTAATATAAAAAGTTTGCTTTAAATCAAGTCGCCATGTCTGAAACCATTATACACATAGGTGTATGCATGGTTTCAGCGTTTTAGAGGTAAAAGATTTGGAATTTAATAAAAAAACGTGTAAAATAATTTAAAAAAAAGATGTTATTTCTGAAACCGAAATTGATTTTGTCGTCGAAATAACTTTGAAGAGCAAAAAGTCCTCCACCCAGAAAGTGACACTGCATTACAGGATACCTTTTTGCTGAAAGGACCTGTTCAAATCTCGTTAACTTTCTCCTGTTTCTAGCAGAAGAAAAATTACGTAGTATTGTTCGTACTTGTGAGACTTTTTCGACAAGAATCAGTGTTTTAATAAAATGTATCTAACTTTACGACCTTGAAAGTAGTGTAGTTCAGAAAAAACTAGTTTTAACGAGAACCGAATGCTAAACGGTTTTTTTTTCACAAGAAGGTGTACACTAATTAATACAATTTCTATAAGGAATCAGCCACTTAAATATACAGTGTGATCCATTAAGTGTGCAACAAATGAAAAACTTTTTTATTTTGTCAGAAAATTTTATTCCTTATAAAAGTTGGTCCATGGTCGTAAACTCTATAAGCAGTAGTTAGTTTTATTAAAAGTTCTATGGTATACAGAGTATGCCAAAAATATTAAAAACTGCTTGGGACCCTTATTTCTAAAAATACCCTTATTACTAAAAATACAAAGAAATAGTAAATAAAAAGTTATTTAAAAGTAAAAGTTATGCCTAAATACCAAGTCATGGCCTCCTATTTAAATTTTTGTTTATTTATTTTTTATTTTAAATTATCTGTTCTACACTTTCATTAAAATTTGAAACGAAAATTTTACAAAGTAAATAAGAAATTTTTATACGTATTTTATTATATATAGTATATTTGCCTTAATAAGAAGCATATTTGTATAATTTTAGAGCCCTATTAAAATTCCTGCAACAAACTTAAAGTTAGCGATTAGCTAAAAAATATATATACAGTTAAATTTTACAAATTCGCTTCGGTTTGATTAAATTTATTTCAAAGTCAGTTCTTTGGAACTGCTTTAAAGAAATAATAAATCAGAATATTAAAAATCTGTAATTCAAAATTTTCTAAAAATTTTTTAAAATTTGAATAGGAGGCCATGACTTGGTATTTAGGCAAAACTATTGATTCTAAATATCTTTAGCAGTATCTGTATATCATTTAACTTTTAATAAAACTAACTACTGCTAATACAGTTTTGGACCATGTACCAATAACTTTTATGAAGAATTAAATTTTCTGACAAATTTCAAATAAAAAAATCAATCAAATCAAATAAAAGTTTTCCATTTGTTGCACAGTTAATGAACCACACTCTGTAGATTATCGTTATCACTAATAAGGTAAAAAGCTCTTCGATAAAGTGAATAATGGTAAAAGTTCTGGGAGACGACAAGGTAGCAAGATTTGAAATACATAAAGAGCATTTATAAAAGGCTATTCTAAAAATTAACGCATATTATTTTAAATTACTGTGTTTTACAGAACCTGCTGGTCTAAATGTAAATGGGAACTAATATGACTAACTTTTCGTGAGATCCAACATGATTTACCCTTGTCAAAAATAATAACGTCTTCTAGATTTATTATTGCTTTTAAAAGCATGCGCACCCTGTATATAGTATATATATATATATATATATATACTACTTCAAATCTATCAGAATTTAATACAACTTTGTTTCTGAACTTTTAACATTATCAATGTCTCTTATTTAACGCTTACGGCCGTATTCACCAAGCTCTGACAAATATTTATTGGACTGATGGCCTACTTAAAAGCAGGCTATTAGTCTGATAAAATATTTATCAGAGCTTAGTGAATACGGCCGTTATCATAACAAATTTAAAATTTTATAGTATATGTAAAGAAAATTTGAACCACCCGCCAAAACTTCTTAACGTAAAGACTTGACAAGGCCGCGGATTTAATTGCGGTCTGCATCCGCTCCTTTGCGCAGTGCCCACGTAGGGGTTATTGTCATTTTTGCTGTATTCATCCATATTATTTTTCAGGTCAGTGTTTGGGACTAGTATTAGGTCCAAGGGGTATTCTCGAATCTCTATTAGAAGATGTCATACGCGAGATAGGTAAAATGTCGCATGAAAAGTGAAAAATGTATTCTACAATCTCGAAGTAGACTTTTTTCATTCGAGAAAAGAAGACGATGAATTGATGATGCTACAAGTAATTAAAAATCTTAAAATAATGAAAAATCAAAGAGTCCTAAGGAAAAGATACTAATATTTTTGATTGAAGATATGCTCGATATTGGTTAGGCGGATTCATTTATTGGACGGTCTTTTTGTTGGGTACACGCCTGGAAAGAATGGGACCGCTTCGGTCCTGGTCCCGGGTTATAGGAGCTGACCCTGTTCAGCCCTATTGACCCCTATGAACTGGCCGGTCGCCTGAAACAAAATAAAAAAAACCCAAAAACCCAAAAAATCTAATGAAAAACGACGTTTCGGTGGCAAGTCTGCCACCGTTGTCAAGTTAAAATAAAGTTAAAAAATAGAATAAAAAATTAACTAATATTTAAATTAAAAATGATTAAAATTTTATGCTTTTTTAGTATTGCAAACTGAAAATAGTTTGACATTTGTGTCATAAGTGACATAAGTAACTGGTGTATTTATTATTTGTAAGACAAAAAGGTGATGAGTTAGCTGATTTTTAGTTTTCCTGAAGATACTTCGGTATCGAGTAGAGGCAACCAAGTGTTATTTAAATTAACTGAAATTGATGCTCCACAATTATCTTTATTTAATAATATATACGCACTTTCTTTGATTTTGCGTTTTTTAGATCAAGTTTCCTTTGCTAAAATACACGAAGCATCCCAGTTTATTCTATGATTGTTTACAAATGCCTGTTTGCAGATTTTTGATTGGTAATTTTCTAGCAACCTGCGACATCTTCGATTTTGACGAATTTTGGTATACGGGGGCGCTGATCACGAATTTTTTGGCGGAAACGTTTTGTTCTCGAAATATTCATTATCCTATTTTTACTATATTCCTAATTTTTTTACACAATTCTTGATTTAAAACTAAAGTGACATAAAATATTTTAGATTTTCAGCATTCAAAACTCCGTTTGTCTATCTATTTTACACCTTTTATTAATAAAATTGCGAAAGTTCACTTTAAAAATACGGCAAGAATTCTGGGCAAAAGAAGGGGGAATAAAGTGTAAATAGGATTAGTTCAAATTTCAACTTTGATGATTTATATCTCGAGAACGAAACGTTGCAGCAAAAAAATCTTTTAAATTCGTGATTAGCGACCCAAAAAAAACATTCGTATACAAAGATTCGTCAAAATTGAAGTTATCGCAGGTTTCTAGAAAATTACCAAAACTTGAAAAGAACAAAAAAGACCTATAAAAAAATCGGTTGTCTGCAAAGTCGGTTTACTGACGATAGTTGAACGTGACAACGTCGAAAGAATCATTACCTTTATCGCCGCAATTATCGTTGCTATAAACAATTGACACCACATTCACTTTTCACTGCACGCTCACTCAAGTAGGAGAGAAACAGATATCGAGCGACGCGGAGATTGTGCCTCTTTGTCGCTCGTTCCGCATTCTAGCTTAAACTTCAAGCCTTAAATGGAACGCGTGAGGTAATGGCACATGAGTCATGTTTTTGGTGCGTGCAGCCCAAAGAGAATAGACAAGGATAGAGGATCGCCGTTTCGAAAAGTGGCATAATTTGAAGAAAGGGTCTGCGGGATGGCCGGGCATGCGCATACGCACTCCCAATGTCAAAATCGGCGGTATATTCAAAAACATTGATTTATTGAGTAAATATACATAAAACATTAATAAAAAGTGTAAAATCTGGTTTATACTGAAATTTATTAATATTTTAATGACTAAATATTGGTAATTTAGTGCTAATGGTGTATTAAAATCTATTTGGTAGAAGACTACTTTTTTCTTAGATTGGAATAGGTTAATGTGGAAAAATGTATGGTATAAATTTTAGGGAAATGAGAACTGAAAATAAAAATCTAAATAGAATTATTTGTTGAAAACTAAACTTTTATTGCGAGATTACTTATTTAGCATAAAAAATGATACTAAATGTAAAAGAAGTGTATAATTTTAAGAAATATATGAAAATAGCATGCTCAAACTTACCAACCAAAGAAATTTTAGATTTATGTTGATCCTATTTAGTTGAAAAGTATTATAGTCTATAAGTTAATATTACCAATGATATATTTATTTAAAAGATTGTTCACCAAGCAAATTTGTATAACATACTGATATTTCGCCGTAAATCCCTTGCTGCCATATTTTAAACCTCAAAGTCTGAAAGGACAACGAAATATTCTAAACTTATTTTTTAAAATAATATAGGCACGGGATTGGCTTTTGCAACGTCCAAAATTATTTTCATTTTAAAATTACACACTTTTAATTATTCTAAAATGTGCTTTTGCCCAAGTATTTTGTCTTTTTAATTATTTAGTAAAATGTGTTAAATTCTAAAAATTTGATGGTTTTGGCAACACTGCTTAATTTAGGCGACTCTAGGCGGTGCTGCCCTCATAAAAATGTGAAGTATTTACAAAATAAAATAGATTTCTTACAATTACGTTCCAGAGACCTACTCAAAGCACGATTTTATAAAACGATATGAATGTACAGTGGCGGAGTAAAGACAAATTAGTTTTGTTAAATACCTAATTTTAACTTTAACAAGTCACAGACTTAGAGCGTTATCAGAAATAAAATTTTGGATCGTAAATATTGATTTCAGAATTACAGATTAGGGATGCGCGATTTTCATCGGTGATATCAAACCATCGATGTTAGGGAATCGATGGTCGATGTTTAACAAGCTTTTAGGTATAGCCGGCTGTTTTCTATTTAGAAGCATTTAAAATGACACAACCACAAATTTGGTGGATTGTTTTTAGGAATTTGACCGGTTTGCCGCGAAATAATAAATAGTGTGTTAGTCTCAGGTTTAAATAAGGAATCTTCCGATCTACCGATAAAATTAGTAAAAACCGCCAGTAATAACAAATTTATTTACATTTTTGGTGGTTTTTATAAACGTAAATAAAAAAACCGCTGGACGGCGGTTCGCTTCTTATAATTGAGCAAAACCGCCGGCGGTCATTTTGCCAGTGCCTAAAGAAAAATACCACAACTATTTATCTGTATTATTGTTTATATTTAAATAAAAAATTAATAACGCATGTCTACCTGGACACATAGCTTGGGATTTCATAGTAAAACATTTTCTCTTATCCAAATACAGAACGTTTTAAAACTTGGTAGGTAGCTGAAATTTTAATAAAATTATCTTTTCAATTTTAGGATAACAAATAAAAATGTATTTTTTATTTGAAAGAGTGCACTTTTGCGGTGGTCCCATAAAAAAGAAAGTCAGGATAGCGATGAAGAAAGGTACTAGACCTATTTGTTTCTTTCTGCCGTACGTTGTTTGTGCGGATAAGCCGCCTCTAGATTGATTAATGCTAAAATAATAAAGAATAAAGTTCGTTAAAAAAGGATGAGATCAGGGCGCATTCAGAATAGACAACCTTGGGGTAAAATTAACCCTTTTCATCGAACTAAAAGACAAGCGGGTAGCTGCAGCTCCGTGTGTATCGATTTGTTGCAGCCCCGCGTGTATCGATTATATGCTTTTGACAGATATAATGGGTTTTACAAGCGGTTAGCTGCAGCCCCGTGTGTATCGATTTATTGTAGCCCCGTGAGTATCAATTTATAAGCTTTTGACCAATTAATGTATTTTAATAGCGGATAGCTGCAGCGTCGTGTGTATCGATTTGTTGCAGCCCCGCGTGTATTAATTTATTAGCTTTTGACAGATATAATGTATTCTACAAGCGTTTAGCTGCATCCCCGTGTGTGTCGATTTGTTGCAGCCCGCGTATATTGATTTAAGAGCTTTTGACAGACAATATAAAAAACCCAAGACAGAGTATAAATGGGGAGTCATGGTTAGTTAATTCCTTAATTAAACCTTCATTTCTGTCAAAATCTTATAAATCAATTGACACGGGTCCGCATCTAACCCCTAAAAGAGTACTAGTAGTGTTTTTAGTTAATAATTACCGATCTAATAGTAATAATAATAAACTAAAAGGGAAAAATAATTAACCGACTTCAAAAAATTAGTAAAACTTACTCAAAAGTTTAAAATATAAAAAAGTCGCATAATAACATGTGGTTAACTACTCAATGTTTAAAGAATTTATGGTTTCGTCCGTTACTTTGTGACCGTACATTTTAAATTAATAAATAAAACAAAAATATACTTTGTTCATAGTCACTTTAATTGAATGTTTAGCCGTGACAGCTGTTTCGTAGTACAACTACATTTTCAAACGTACTGACAAACTAAAATTATTTTACTTATATATAAACAGTAATACCTAATAAAAATCATATTTTTTAAAAAGGTTTTAAAATCAATATGGTACAGTTGTGAAATTTAAAGATTTTATTGCTACATTTTATAAAGTTTTACAAGGGGTAGATTTCCTAGGTCAATCTGTGTGTTAAGCAGATGTACATTCTGCTTTTTATGTTTATAGATTTCAATATTTTCTAATGTACCTAGTTTTCGCCCTTTTTGTTCTACATGTAATACTTTTAGGGTATTGATTTCTGGAAATTTGTGTCCAGTTTCAGAAAATGGTTTGCGAAATTTGATGTTGTTTTCCTAACCTATAACATGAGTTATGCTCTTTAAACCTAGTTTCGAAATTTCTTCCCGTTTGTCCAATGTAACAGCTATTACACTCTTCACAAGTAAGCTTATAAACTCCTGATTTTTAAATTTATTTTGTTTATCTTTCACATTAAATATCATGTTTGATAATCGATTTGATGGTTTATGTGCTATTTTCTGGTTTTGTTTAGACAGGGTGTTCGAAATTTTTTGTGATATTTGGCCAAAATAAGTTAGGGTTTTAAATGGTTGGTTTTTGTTTTTCAGGTATTTTTGGGTAAATTTGGTTGAGGGTGAGTTGTTTACGTTTCTTATTAATTATAGAGTTTATTAAGGGTGGAGGATAACCATTGTTTTGAGCGATGTTTTTATAGTGTTTAATTCTTTTTCTAAGTTTTCTTTGGAAAGTGGAATGGAAAATGCGCGATGTATCATTGATCTGTATGCTGACAGATCAATGATACATCGCGCATTTTCCATTCCACTTTCCAAAGAAAATTTAGAAAAAGAATTAAACACTATAAAAACATCGCTCAAAACAATGGTTATCCTCCACCCTTAATAAACTCTATAATTAATAAGAAACGTAAACAACTCACCCTCAACCAAATTTACCCAAAAATACCTGAAAAACAAAACCAACCATTTAAAACCCTAACTTATTTTGGCCAAATATCACAAAAATTTCGAACACCCTGTCTAAACAAAACCAGAAAATAGCACATAAACCATCAAATCGATTATCAAACATGATATTTAATGTGAAAGATAAACAAAATAAATTTAATAAATCAGGAGTTTATAAGCTTACTTGTGAAGAGTGTAATAGCTGTTACATTGGACAAACGGGAAGAAATTTCGAAACTAGGTTTAAAGAACATAACTCATGTTATAGGTTAGGGAAAACAACATCAAATTTCGCAAACCATTTTCTGGAAACTGGACACAAATTTCCAGAAATCAATACCCTAAAAATATTACATGTAGAACAAAAAGGGCGAAAACTAGATACATTAGAAAATATTGAAATCTATAAACATAAAAACAGAATGTACATCTGCTTAACACACAGATTGACCTAGGAAATCTACCCCTTGTAAAACTTTTATAAAATGTAGCAATAAAATCTTTAAATTTCACAACTGTACCATATTGATTTTAAAACCTTTTTAAAAAATATGTTTTTTATTAGGTATTACTGTTTATATATAAGTAAAATAATTTTAGTTTGTCAGTACGTTTGAAAATGTAGTTGTACTACGAAACAGCTGTCACGGCTAAACATTCAATTAAAGTGACTATGAACAAAGTATATTTTTGTTTTATTTTATTAATTACTCAATGTTTATTACTAAATAAACAAAAGATTTTTTCACTACCAACCTAAAATATTGCTATTATTTACTCCATTCCTCTAAAGAGATTTAATTTTTCTTACCCTAGGTAAATAATAATAATAAAAAACCCCTAGGTAAGTACTGAGAACAATATTCATATCAAAATTGACACATGCCAAATTATTACAAAAGTAAAGCCAATCTGATTAGAAACACGCTAAGTCTACTTAATATTCCGATAAATTTTACAAATTCTTAGGAAATTACTAATACCAAAATTAAAATTGTTAATATATCAATGTTTGCAGTGAAAAAAATCTATATACATATACATACCTCGGGCGAAAATGTTATTAGCATTTTTTGATCCTGAGGCGCGTAGCACCGAAGGATATAATGTGCATACATTTTTTCGTATTTGTTTTGAAACACCCTGCATTAAACATTATTTTCTACTAATAAAAAATCTATTAGGATTTTCTTTTATTAAAAAGGTTTTTTTGGCAAACAGTAATTAAAATTTTAAGTAAATATTTGTCTTTTATATTTTATATAAAATAACTATTTATTAAAATTATATACTCGTACCAGTTCAAAATTACAATGGCCAATATTTGTCAATAAGTGAATTTGATACGTGCGTTTTCTGCCTAATCTCTACCTGTAAGCGTTTAACACACTAAAACTCCATTGATAGAATATAGTATGTAGCTGGCACGACGTGAAGGTATATAATTTTCTTTAATATGTTTTACACTTTTTCTTCACAATTGATTGAGGATAAATGCTTCAAAAATGAGTTGCACCCCAACATACACACATTCATTCTTACATACATATATCATTGTAAGTTAAAAAAGGCTTGTTAAAAAATTATTAGCCTTGGATAGCAGCGGTTCGTTGGATCAGTACAGATTAAAATTTGACTATTGAACTAAAATGTGGCATCAGCGCAGATAAGTCCGACCTTCACTAAAAGCATCGCGGCTGTTGATTGGGCTACGACCACCGCGGCAGCGTAGAATTGTCCGGTTAGTAACAGCTACTGCTCAATGAATCGACAACGCAAGACGCATACAAGGTTTAGAATTATTGGAAATATTAAAGTTTGTAGACACGACTCAAAGTCGATTTTTTTTCTTTACTTTAATACTTTTTTACGCAAAATATGCTTTATTTCCATTGATTCTAAGGAAGACATTATATCTGTATTTTTAATATACAGTATTGGGTATATAAATAATGTAATTTTAAATATATGTAATGTAAATATGACGTAAATTTATTTAAAACCTAAAACAAAACTTTGCGTTAAAACATTGAAACACAGGACTATCCAAATCAGAAGTTTGCCATTAGTTACTTTTTTATTAGTCACGATACAAAATTATTTAAGTAAGTAAAGGAACTATGAATATTTTATTACCATGAGAATGGCCACTTTTCCAGGACTATTTTTACTCTACCCATCATCAGATGTTATTAAGGTTTGTTTAAAATGTGAAGAATATTTAAAATTTTGTATAAAAATAAGTGGAAATAACAGACTAAGTAAAAATTATTCACCAGACCTTATTACACATAATGTTTTAAAAAAGTTTGTTGGGAGTTCAATATTTGTATGTTTAGAAAATCATATGTTTGAACAATCACAAACAGAAAATCATGTTATACATTTGATTAGATCTATTGCCTACAAATATTTATGTATAAGAATTAATTATTTAAATAAATGCGAAATGCAAAAACTGAAAGCCTTAGGCAACGATACAATAAGTTAATATTAAACTTAGGTATGTAAATATTAGGTATGTAGCTATGTATATATTTTACAAATGTTCTTAGAATTACAAACTTTAGTAGGACACACTGTATAATTTATATAAAAAAATAATTGAATTTAAAATAAATATGGAAACCAAAAGAATGTCTTTTTTTTATACCTTTCATTACCTGGAATTATAGTTTAAATAATAATCTTTTTATAACATTGTTTATTCATTTATTTGATTTACTTTAAATTTGTAATTCGTGTATACATTAGATGTAAAATTCAAATGCAAAATATAATGCCGACAAAAAAATTAAATACCTATTTAAAAAATACATTCAAATATTCTTTAAACTATAAGGCGCGAAATAATTTAGTAATGATTTGAATTTATTTTTAAATGGTTTTTTAATAGTACTTTAATGGGTTAAGACCTAAATTACATTGGTTAAAGGGTATTTAAAATATCTGCAAAAAAATATTTTATTTTATTCCTATATGTATCATGACATCAAATAATTTATGGACCCATCTTTATATGAACTTTGGTCCTAAAATTGCTTAAAGAATCGTCTATTAAATTTTATACCCATACATAGGTAACACCTTGTATATATTTCAAATAATATTATTAATTTATTTCATATTTTTGGGGTGCTCCTATAAATGATTACAAAAACAAACAGAAAGTTCTGAATACGCCTCTGGCAAATCGGCCATATTGGTGCCACTTTGTTTACACTAAATTTTTAACGTATGTAGAATTGCCTACATTCCCTCTAGTTTCTTTTATAACCTCGTTGGAAATGGCACACACCCAACGAGGGTTATAAAAGAAACGGTGTGTGCCATTTCTTAATTGGTGGGGGTAAATCAACTGTTTCTCTCCCCTTGTCAATTCTCTTTGGTGCAGCCGGGTCCATCAAATTATAAGACGATGCGACGTCAAAAAGAATTTTGTTTTTAAATTGTATTTTGGAAAAATTAGAGGTTTGGAACGAATTCTTTCCTCTTTTAGACAAATATTATGATGTTGCGTTATTTCCGCGCGATTAAAGTCGAAAACTGTTCAAGAATACTAGTGTTGGGCGTTATATCAATAACAGCTTTGAAAAAGTTTTTTATTTTATATTTATATTTTTGTAATTGAATTTAAGTTAAAAATGTTAAAATTGTGTTCGATTAATAAAAAATGTTTTTTTTTAATTTTTGAAAGTAGGTAATGAATAAACTCTAAAACTTGATATTATTTTTACGTAATAATATTGCAATATATCATATTAAGCTTGTTGTTGTTACACCTTATATAAAAATTATTATTTGAGTTACGAGCACAAAAAATTTAGATTTCGAAATTCCAGAATTCGGGCCCTTGGGTGTGAAGTAGTGTGCACTATTTCTGAATAAAAACAGAATATATTCTACGTTGGCAACATTGTCATTTAAAAACTGTCACAAAATTCCCTGTTTACCTAACCTACAAATTTTTCTCTCTTTTCAAATATCAATCACAACCGTGTGCTTGTCCTCTTGCGAGCTAAGGCCTTTGGCAACTTGCACACAAATTTAAACGTATTTTATATTTAAAAAAATGACTTCCAACGCTGAATTAGCCTGTGTTTACTCTGCTCTCATCTTGGCCGATGATGATATCGCAGTAACTGTAAGTAAAAATTAAATGTTTTGTTACAAAACAAATTCTTGTAATCCATATTTATCTATCCAGAATACTGCCATCCGTTCACAAAACTTGACTTATTTAATAGTTTTAACCTTATCCCATTGATTGCTGCTTGATTTTTTATATTAACCATTTTTTATATTTCTTTAACTCACGCCTAAAATTGTATTAACTGCTAACAGTAAACGTGTTATTTTTGAAGATTTTAGCTTGTTAGCATACTTTAAATATGATGCCTAATAGTTAGTGTATTGGTTTTTACCTGTATTTTACCACTTTTATGATGTTTAACTTGAATAACTTTTTATGAGTTAATATAAGCTCCAAGGATAATACTTAAAATTTTTTTATTGTCACTTATATTATTAATTAAATAAATTAGTGAATAAAACAGACTTCTGTGGCCATGTGGCTTATTCTGTCCTAACAATAAGCCCTTCATTTGTATTTTTCCAAAATTGGTTTTGGTTATTTGCTTTTTCATTAAATGAACTGTCAGACCATTTAAGTTAGTTCATGAAGGGTACATATTCTAATGCCATACGGGAATTAAAAGAATCACCTAATTTAAATACTTCTGCACATACCTACATTTCTATTAGGTTCAAAATCAAAAAATAAAAACAATAAATTAACTCACTAGTAAAAATTAAATTTTGTTCTTATATTTACACAAAAGAACCTTCCCTGTAAATCAAGCGCCACTTTGGTGGCGGGTAGTAGACTTCGAATATGTACTAAAATGCCGAATAAGTTTATACTTTTTGATAAATAAATATGGAGCAATGTTAATATGATAAGGGTCTTAGTTCCTAAAAACATTATACCATTAAAATGGTGGTCGGTACAGAATAGCAGATACCAATTGCTACTAGATTGGCTCCCAGTCATCAACGGGTTAAGCTAAGGTTCAAATTAACATTTTAATAAATTCATTAGGACATTTTGCCAATCATTCATACCTTCTTCAAATTTACTAAAAGCTCCAATAATTAATTTTATGTTTTTGTTTCTGCTTTATTTTCAAGGTTAATAATAAATAATTAAATTTTAAACTTAAAACATCAGATACAAATTAATGCATGTCAAGAAGTCACTGTATTCATATTGTTAAAACCAGAGTTTGGTGGTTTAAAACTGTCATTGTCAAAATTAAAATACTTTTATTCATTAATTAGTTACACACATAGGTATAGACTTATTATACTAGCCACTAATAAAAATGTAATTAAGCTTTCATTATGAAAGCTTTCAGCACTGGCCCAGATTTACCAATATTAATGTATGGTTTTATTAAATTAACCTTAAGCTAACAGAACTAAGAGTTTTTTTAATCCCCTAAAAAAACATGTTCCACATAGTTTAAATAGGATCTACAATTTAGGTGTGGTTCTGCTAAAACTGTTAGTATAAAAATATTCCCAATTTTCATTTCAGGGAGAAAAATCCAAACTATTTTAAAGGCAGCCGGTGTTGATGTAGAACCCTACTGGCCTGGATTGTTTTCTAAAGCCCTAGAAGGAGTAAATATCAAGGAATTGATCACCAAAATTGGATCAGGAGCTGGTAGCGCCCCTGCTGCTGGTGCCCCTGCTGCAGGAGCTGCAGAAGCTGCTGCTCCAGTTAAAGAAGACAAAAAGAAAGAACCAGAACCTGAAGAGGAATCTGATGATGATATGGGTCTAGGTTTCTTCGATTAAAAACTTTTTTTTAACCTAAGACTTAAGAATAAATCTAATATTTTATAAGTCAATTGTTTTATTTTGGTGTTTGGTGTCCTTTTCTTAATTAAATTGACAAATATATATATATATATATATATATATATTTATATTTCCTGAACTCCACTCACACTTCTAAAAATTATCAAATATATTTTTTTTTGTTAGAAATGTGTTGGCAACAAAAAGCAATAAAATCTACGACTGATTAAAATATTTTATAAACTGAACAATATGCAAAAAAACAAGCTTATTTTGTTCTTAATCTACATTACAAAAAAGAAAATTGTTGGCAATATACATATTTTATTAGTTTATATATGTCCATATTGTTTTAAAGGTCCTTACCAAAACAACCTGTGTACTATTCCCACCAAATTATTTTTATTGCTTACCTTACATATTACCACAGACAAAATAACTAAACTAAAAGGTAAGTTATTTGTATGTGGTGTTACTAACCTAAACACAAATTAATGCGATAAATGCTGTCCGTCGTCTGGGATTGCTTTCACTTTGTTTATATTGTAAGCAGTTTGAAGTCTCTGAAATGATTTCCACTGATATGACAGCTTGTCATTTTTTTAATGTATAATTTTAAATTAACTGTAAGATCAAGCTTGTTTAAACTCTAAGGATATAATAGTTAAACGATCTTCAAAATTACATATCAAACAATCTTTCTGGCGAGGTGTGATTCACCCTTAAATTTTAGGGGTGAGTCACATCCTCGATTAATATCTCATTTTGAAGATCGTTTAATTTACATTAATTACATAGCAACGGAAACAATAGCAGATACTTATTCAAACTTGGCAGTTGTAATCAGTGTGAAGAGACCTTTAAGATAAGGTATCACTCGACCCCTCTTTCCATTTAAGATTTCAGGGGTGAGTCTCACCCCTTCTAGAGGGTTGCAGTTCAGCGGGTGAAAGTAGCAAACAAAATTTTCACCCTAAAATCAAATATTGACATGTCCGAGCGTTCTGCTGAAAAATCATTTGTTCAATTTTAATCGAATTTATTCGCTCTTTGCGAATTACACTAACGCAATATCGCATATTATAACAATAAAAGTGGATTTTATAGTAAATGCATTAAATTGCAGAATTTGTTTCAATTGCATAAGGCTCTGAAGGTACTGTGTATATATGGTTGCGGTGTTTATAAAATGAGCCTTTGCAATTTATTTTTCCACATGTGAAATATAAATAAAGCAGAATTTAGGGGCTAATGTTAAAGTGTACTTGTAAAATCTCAAAAATGATATATATATATGTTAGTTCGTAGAGTTTCACGGATAGATGAATGTGTAGAGTTGTCATTCCGGGAGTATATCCGTTGATCATTTGTATTCCTTGCGGAATTTTGCAGACGTTTCGCCAAGATCGCACTTGGCATTTTCAATGCAATCTAACTGGTGTCAGAGGCAGAGGATTGACTCAATCATGGAGAGTGTACACTTTGAAACTAGGCCCCTCAATTGTAATATGAGGATTTTTTTGTTGGAGTAGATCACATGGTGTATTAAACGATTTAAAATAGTTAGTTGGGGACCGCTTTTGTGTGTGTTTAAAAGCATGTTTTTGGAACCATATTTATTTTTTACTTTTTAGTTTGATAAGGTATGAAAGCTGTGGTGAAGCTAATAAAAGCGCGATAAAATTACCATTTTTTGTGTACCCTGCTTATAAAAAAACTTAATATAATCGATCGTTTTAGTTACTTTATAAGGTATCTGTAATTGGCAAAAGCTGTAGATACTGAGAATAAATAAAAATAAAACCGACCAAGGCGTTTGGTGCTTTATTCGGTTTCGGAAAATGCTTATAATAGCAGAGCTTTGCGTTATCAGAGAAAATAATTTTTAATAAATACAGTTATAAATAAACTGCTGATATACTTATTTTTATTCTAAATAGAGTACCTTTTGCCAAAAAATAAGGGTTGAGGTCAAGAACTGTACATATGTACAGTTCTTGGGTTGAGTAAATTTGAAATTTTCGCTCCTGCGCCCCGAAGTGATTTTCGCGCCGGTGCGGTGCGTTTCAGTCCTATTCAAGGGCGCATTCAGAATCGACAACCTTAACGTAAAATTTGCCCATTTTGGTGGATAGGTAATTATTGTTTACTTATCGAACATCAAGCCGATTTTGATGATTTTTTTACATACAGGTTTTTTATTTGGGGCGCTGATGCTGATTTGCAAAAACTTTTAGTCGGCAACGTTTCGTTCTCGTCATATTCATCATCAAACTCAATGAGAATTGCTTAAGGTCATCATATTCCCCTTTATCTTAGCACGCAATTCTTGAGTTTTGCGCTAAATGTTTTATTTGTTTTACACTTTTTTCCATTCAATCTTAAAGCTTCGCAACTTTAATTATTTTAATGGCAGTAGCCATTATATGGCTGGGATTCTATGTGTTTTTAAAATATTGCGTGGGCCAGTTTAGGTTTTAATAAAGAATTTTGTGCAAAAAGAAGAAAAAATATAGAAAAAGTAAGGTATAGATTTGCTATTCAAGTTTGATGATGGATATCTAGAGAACGAGACGTTACCGAGTAAAAATTCTTCCGGATTGGTAATCAGCGCCCCAAAAAAACACATTTTTTTATCTATTAGAATAATTAATAATTAATTACAATAGAAATTTTTACATTACCTTTTTTTTAATTTGAAATTAGTAAGTTAAGCGAAAAAACACGTAAGGTAAAAAGTTTCTGAATAAACCAGTTTATCCAATTTTTTATTTTTGATGTTATAATTGCGTAAGTGTCTCTTAATTTGGTTAGCAAAAACAATTGAGGTAGTCTATTTTCACCATTAATTCTCAAAACGTGCAAAATATTCAGAAAGTGTTTTACAATAGCAATAATATTTTCTTAAAATTTTATTATTCTAGCGCTTTTTGTTTTCGAGATGAAAAATAAAAACGTTATTTTTTCGACATTTTTGTATCGTGATATCTCTCTAATAGTTGACTTTTATGTTTATTAACCAAACTACCCACAAAATACAAAGGTTAGTTCTGGTTAGAAACTACCCTTTATTTTGAACAAGGAATCACCTTCTAAAATTATTCACATTTGTTTCCATCGAAGTGGAGATCTTATGGCAGATTGTCGAACACACCCCCATTGGTGTCTGGAATTTTTACTAGGGACTTTTTTAAATAAGGTGTGGTAGCTTTAGTTTTTTAGTATTTTGTGTGTGTTAGTGGTGGAACTGTCTTTAACCTTAAAAAATTCTTTTGGTTGGAGATTTCCATTTCAGCGACCAAAGTAATTATGTCTACGGATTCTCTAGAAATCGAGGTATGTCTATGTAAACCATCCTTTTAAATTAAATTATTTAACAAAATTATTATTACATTAAAAAAAATAATCATTTTATCTGTACATTTCCTTTAAAAAATGATACTCTTATGACATCTTGACAGCCATATTGAGAATTAAAAAAAACATTCCGAATATTGGGTATAATTCCTATCTTTATACCTATGTTTTTAATAATAGAACGAAAAAAATGACTACAAGGGCGAAAATGAAATAGAAGCACCCATGGATTATTCAATTAAACATCCCTTACAAAATGTCTGGACCCTCTGGTATTTTGAAAATGATCGAAACCAATCATGGGAAAAGAATCAAAGGGAAATTGCCTCATTTCAAACGGTGGAAGATTTTTGGAGGTGGGTAGTAGACCAGTATAAATAAGTGACATCATTTGATTGTCAGAGTAAAAAATTGATCATATATCATAACATAAATAAAGTCTTGGCCTCTGACACGATACATAAGCGTAAGCGACCAGCGTAGAGCGGAATGCGAGAATAAAAGAACTTGTTTTTTAAATCAGTCAGCTGCAATATTCCTGAGCAAAAAGCCCTCCACGGGCCGCTGGAAACGAACAAATATTATCCGCGGAGCGTTTTTAAGGTATATAAACTTGTTTAAATACACTGTTTACCACAAAATATTGTAGTCATTACCAGCAACATAAAGAGATTTGAAACTTTCCACTCGACGCTTTCGCTCTGTTATCGTGACCGAGACCTTATGGTCAGTTCAGTTATGTACTATAAAATGGTCTAAACTTTTTTATTGGAGCATTTTTACCATTCATTACTAACAAGCTAAATTTTTGTTAGTAGCTTTATTTTGACAAGATACCCAATTTTTTTCCTCACAACAATTTTCATTGGTGGTAGCATACAGGGGTAGCAAAGATTAAATTTGTTAATTTGATGAATATCAAAAAACCAGGATGACATACCTTGCAATTTGTAGGACAATGTGAGTGTTGGATTATACAGCGTGTCTTCAGAAGTTCTTACCAAATGTGAAACTTTTGAATTATTAACTTTACAAAAAATGTGCCTCTTTATAAAAAGTCTTGCTTGATGAGAAAATACATCCATACCATAAAAATAATTGTATGTTAGATGTACGTGGTGGCTTAAAAATACTTTTTACCAAATTGATGTACAGGGTATTTCCAACTACGGCACAAAACTTTAAAGGATCATTTGTTATGTCATTTTATGAAAAAAGCTTTTATAAACATATGTCCGGAGTTGCTTTGTTTCTAAAATACAAGGTGTTCATTTTTTTAAAAGTCTTTTTAAATATCTTAAATATGAAGCCATACAAAAAAATGTACTACACTAAAAAGTTGTATTTTTAGTTGGTTTATAGGAAAAAAATATAAAAACTACATAAAAAGCCAGTGGCGTACATTTTTCTCTCAAATAATATTGGCTGTTGTGCTCACTTTATGCCACTGGCTTTTTATGTAGTTTTTATATTTTTTCTTATGAAGCACCTAAAACTATAACTATTTAGTGTAGTACATTTTTTGTAAAAAAACACGATGCAGAATATAGCAGAAAAAATCAGATGGTTAGTAGTTATTTTTATCTATTTATTTATTTATTTATTTATTTACAAGCAAAACCAATTTACAAATTTACAATGTTTACAAATAAATTTAATATTCACAATAATTAAAGTAATAAATATACATAAGTTGCACTAAAAATAAATAATCTAATATTATCACATTACACATCACAGTTCAAGACGTATAACATTTTTTTAAAATACATTAAAGGAGGAACTAAAAAGTCTTTGTATACTCTATTTCCATTAATAAGCCTTCTTGTGATAGCAGAAAACCTGCCCTAATTGCTTCTACGAGCAATCTACAGCAGAAAGATACTGTTCTCTTGTGTTCCTTGGCGGAACCCGAAAATTGATTTTACTTAAAAGGCTTTGGCAATCAATGTTTCCATTAATTAATTTAAACACAAAATAAATATCAGCCTTGATTCTGCGTTTTGCCAGGGAATCCAAGACCAATCTATGCGTTCGAACATCATAGGATTCTGGCGGAAAGTTAAATTTAAATGAAATAAACCCAGTGTACCTTTTCTGTACTCTCTCGATGTTTTGTATATGTACTTCATAAAAGGATGACCACACATAGGAAAGGTACTTTAAGTTTGATCTGCTTAATTTTGTAAACTTGTACTTTTAAAAATGTTACCATTTGGAGACATGTCTCTGTAGTGTACTTCAATAAAATAAATAAATAAATATATTTCTGTTGGATTCAAGGGTTTAAAATAGAGATTGTTTAAATTGTTAAAAGTATAAGTAAAGTGATATCCAGTTTGTAATTACATAATTAACTAATAAAACCTTTTCCAAATGGATAATTGGGAGGATAATAATGTTGAAAGTGGGAGCAACTCTGATTTTGATGAAAATTGGTATACAGGGGTTTTTCGGGGTTCCGGTCACAAATCTAAAATATATTTTTTTGGAAATGTTTTATGCCTCAGATATCCATCATCAACGTTGAAAATCAAACTAACTTAATTTTCACTTTTATTTCTACTTCTTTTGCACACAAGTTTTAATTTTAAGCTAAAGTGGCACACACTATTTGATTTATACTTTGTAAAACCCCATTTTTCTATGTATTTTACACTTTTTTTTGTATTAAATTGCATAACTTCACTTTTAATTTTTGCAATCGCAACAGGTTATGGTAGAGCAGTGTATACATAGTAGCAGCATTTTTAAAGGGAACCTTCACAATTTATTTGATAAAAGATGTAAAGTATATACAAAAACAGGGTTTTACGGTAAAAATAAAATATAGCGGGCTGCTTTACCTTTAAATCAAAAATTTTGTGTGAAAAGAAGGAAAAATATATTGAAAATAAGTTAAGTTTGATTTTTAACTTTGATGATGAATATATCGGGAACAAAAAATCAGATTCATAATCAGCGTCCCAAAACAAAACCTATGTACCAAATTTCGTTAAAATCGGAGTTGCTCTCACTTTCGTGACAATTACCTCCTTTCAAATGTTGCTATAGAATTTTTGGTTAATTTTTCGTGAGACACTTATTGCATTAGGAGGTAGTTGCCTGTCATAGTAATTGATAACGAAACAAACTTTGTTCCTGCCCATTAAAACAAATGGTTTATTGTTTTAATAAGCATATTATGTTTTTGAGGTGTTGTCTTTTTAATGGCATTTTGGTTTTTCTACAAGTTATTATTGGTTTTTGCATATAAAGAAACATAAGCAGTTTTAAGTGTTATAGAGACCTTCATAATTACCCCACTCTAGGCAATAAAAATCTTGTGTGTGACTTCAGTTGACTCAATAGATCGAGGAATGGCTCCAAATATCTTGCAGTGGGGTTTTTTAATTCCTTACCGACCAATATAAGAGATCTTAATGACAATCTTTCCAAAACAAAAATAAAAAAACATTTAGTTCAAAAAGCTTTTTTCCATTGAGGAATATTTTCTCTAGTTCATTGGAGGAATATGTTCTCTCAGATTTTCATTTCAATGGGTAATTAATGTTTTGCCTCCATCATGTTTTTTTACATTGTGTATTATGTAGATATGTTTTAAATGTTTTAGTTTATGTTTTATATTTTATGATGTGGATATGTACAACTTTGTATATTAATACCAATAAATACTACTACTACAGTAGACTATGCGCCACTTTAACGAGACCGACGCCAGACGTCACGACGCCTGACGTCAGGAATCTTGGGCAACACCTAGTTTAGGGTACTGCGCATGCGTCAAATCTCTGACGTCATATTTAGGAATCTTGTGTGACGCATTATTTGGGGCGTGGTCAATCTG
The DNA here is from genome assembly GCA_014170235.1 of Listronotus bonariensis. Taxonomy (NCBI): domain Eukaryota; kingdom Metazoa; phylum Arthropoda; class Insecta; order Coleoptera; family Curculionidae; genus Listronotus; species Listronotus bonariensis. Next base: position 41,874 of record JACEGR010007975.1, read on the forward strand.
TCACCTGTCACCTGTCATATGTCAAAAATCACGTGACCTTGAAAATGGCGTCTGTCAGTTGTCACCTGTCATATTTCGTGAACCACGTGGTGTCTGCTTACGTGTATGAGATGTATCGTAGGGTCTTACGCATGCGTTAAAAAATGGCGCCTGTCAGCTGTCACCTGTCATATCTCACAAACCTGTGATTTTTCATAGTAGGGAAAGAAGGACAGTTCACCATCCTCCGTTCCCCGGGGAGCTTATTATCTTAAAATCTCTGACGTCATTTAAAATTTAGGAATCTTGCGCAATGCGTTATTTAGGGCGTGGTCCCTACTATCTGTCAAACCATAAATGTCAAATGTCAGCTGTCCTATGTCAAAAATCACGTGACTTAGAAAATGGCCGCCATGCGTAGGATACTTGTGCTATGGTCATAAATTGATCTGCGCAAACGCGAAAATCCCAGGTCGTACCGTTCGGGCGCTATCGACAAAAATCGTAATTTAACCCTGATGACTCATCAACAGCGCGCAGTTAAAATTTTTTAAATAT
>JACEGR010007976.1:0-42400 GCA_014170235.1 Listronotus bonariensis
CATATTTATTCCATTAAGCTGCCACAGCTACCTTAATTTAAAGAGATGACGAATGTGGTGCTTTTAAAATAATGTAAAAAAAGGCATAAAATCATAAAAAAAACTTATTTTGTTCTCGAGATATCCATCATCAAAGTTAAAATATAAACTAATCCTATTTTCACTATATTCCTCCTTTTTTGCACACAATTCTTGAATTAAAGCTAAAGTGGCATACAATACTTGATTTTCATCCTTTAAAACCCCTTTTTCTATCTTGACTATAATAAAAAAAAATTGGGTAAAGGATATTTAAGATATTTACAAAAACCACTTTTTAAAAAGTTTAACACCGTGTATCTTGTGAACGAGGAATTTGGGGACTCATGTTTATAATGAACTCTTTACTTATTTTGATGGAATGATCCTACCACTGCCATTTGGCACCACTTATCAAAATTACCCATTATACATATAAAAGAACTTTAATACATAAATAGTTTTTAAATTCAGAGGCTACATAATAAGTGTAAGCGCCGAATTTATTGATTTAAAAATGATGTCTACTACTTCGCTATTCACTATTTTGTCAAAAGATTCCCGTGTATTTCTTAGGTATTCCAAATGATTTCCGATGTATCCCTGGATTTTCCAAGGGTTCTCTAGGATCCCCAATGTATTTCCTATAATTCCTCAGGATTTCCTAGGATTTCCCTTTCCCATATATCCAAACATCAAAAAAGTCAGTGGCTTACTTTTTTTCTCAATATCGGATGTGGTGCCTACTGAGACCCCACTGGACCCAATAATCCTAATCTAAGTAAAGCTTTACAAGAGCCTTATTACATAAGTGTCCCTACCGAATTTCATCTAAGTTGATTAAAGGGTTTTTAAGATATTTAAAAAAATATCCACTTTTTTAACTTTAATGTCCTGTATCTTAAAAATGAAGCAAGTCTGGTCATTTGTTTATGGGAATTTTTATTATAAAAGAGCATACATTTCGTACCGTAGTTAGGAAACACCCTGTATAGTATTTTACACAGGGCAAAAGTATAAAATTATAAAAGGTAATTTTTAGAATCCTGTGGCAACTCCGATTTTAACGAATACAAAAGATTTTTTTGGCGGAAACGTTTTGTTCTCGAGATATTCATCATCAAAGTTCAAATTTGAACTAAGCTTATTTTCACTATATTCCCCCTTCTTTTTGCACACAATTCTTGATTTAAAGCTAAAGTGTAACAAAATATTTGATGTTTACCTTTTAAAACCCCGTTTTTCTACGTTTTTAACATTATTTTTGCATTAAATTGTGTGGCTTTTCTTTGATAATGCGGCAACCATACATACACATAGGGCTTCATGGCACACTGGGATTGAAATGATTCAAAGTATAGCTATGCAATTTAATGTAAAAATAATGCAAAATACGTAAAAAACGGGGTTTTTAAAAGGTGAAAATCAAATATTGTGTGCCACTTTAGCTTTAAATCAAGAATTGTGTGCAAAAAGAAGGGGAATATTGTAAAAATAGGATTAGTTTAAATTTCAAGTCTGATGATGAATATCTTAAGAACGAAACGTTCCGGCCAAAAATTCATGATCAGAGCCCCAAAAACCCCCGTATACCAAATTTCGTCAAAATCGGAGTTGCCGCAGGTTTCTAGAAAATTACCTTATAAAATTTAACATTTCCAATATTAGAACTTAGCTTCACTTACCCTCTTTAATAAATTTTCTCGTGTTGGTAAAGTGTACATGGCAACTTTGGCCCCATTCCTTATAATAAACGAGTGATGTTTTGATAATGTATCATCATATGCTTCCCTACAAGCAACCGCTGTAGTTTCATCATCTTGCAAATCACCTATTTTCTTTAAAAATAACTGAATAAATTCTAAAAAGATTTAAAAAATATGGTAATTTTCTAGGAACCTGCGGCAACTCCGATTTTGATGAAATTTGGTATACAGGGGTTTTTGGGGCGCTGATCACGAATCTGAAGAATTTTTTGGTGGAAACGTTTCGTTCTTGAGATACTCACCATCAGACTTGAAATTTAAACTAATCCTATTTTTACAATATTCCCCCTTCTTTTTGAACACAATTCTTGATTTAAAGCAAAAGTGGCACACAGTATTTGATTTTCACCTTTTAAAACCCCGTTTTGTTACGTATTTTACATTATTTTTGCATTAAATTGCATAGCTATACTTTGACTTATTTTAATCCCAGTGTGCCATGAAGTCCTATGTGTATGTATGGTTGCCGCATTATCAAAAAAGAGCAATGCAATTTAATGCAAAAATAATGTAAAAACAAAGAAAAACGGGGTTTTAAAAGGTGAAAATCAAATATTGCGTGACAATTTAGCTTTAAATCAAGAGTTGTGTGCAAAAAGAAGGGGGAATATAGTGAAAATAAGCTTAGTTCAAATTTGACTTTGATGATGAATATCTCGAGAACAAAACGTTTCCGCCAAAAAATCTTTCAGATTCGTGATCAGCGCACCAAAAACCCTGTATACCAAATTTCTTTAAAATCGGAGTTGCCGCAGGTTTCTAGAAAATTACCAAAAATATAGTCTTTTAACCAAAACACAAGTTAAAAGCAGTATTACCAAGTCCTCTGTGTATCCTTAGTAGAGTTCTGCTCCCTGATATATATCCCTTCTTGCTTAAAAGCTCATTTTCTTTTTCATGTTCAATCATCGTTTTTACAGTTTTATATTTGTGTGAAGTATTTTCTTCTTTTAAAAAATTGTTGAGGTGGTCTATTTTTTGTGTTAGATCTTTGCTTACAAAACCAAATACGGTCCCCATTAAGGTAAAGAATCTAAAAAGTATACAATTACTAAAGCCATACCGAAGTATTGAGATTCTTCGTTCTTATAAAAGACTGTAAATTTGTATTTTCATTTTTTTTTTTTTTTGTATTGTTTACAAGAAAAACTTCCACAAATTTACTTAACTTACTTGTTTAACTCATCAAAGCTTTCTAAATAAAGTTCCAAATCAACATCATCTTCTTCCAGCAAAGCTGCTTCAAACTTATCTAACACGACTTTTATATCGAATTTCTCTGGAGATTTTTGAATTTGTGCCATTTTTCCCTTTTGTGTTGTGTTTACCACAGAAAAATAAAGGATTAGATCAATTAGGTTAAAAACAAAGACGAGACTGGACGAGAAACAAGAACCTTCTTTCTTCTCTCTTTCTGACACCACAACAGCTGGTAGCTGAAATGATGATTAATAAAAGATTCCTGTTACGAAGAGGAATAATACAAGCCGGCAACGTTGGAAAACTAACATGGGATATTGCATGGGATATGTTCGAAACTTTAACTTTCGATATTTATTCTCTCCACGTTTGCATCAAGGTGATTAGAGAGACGGTGGCCCAACTTTGATATGACATCGACGTCAGTGGAGTCCTTTATTTTACCAATTTAAAATCTTGGCGATTTTAACTACCGATGGGGGCGCTGCTAAACGTAAATAAAGTCGAAAGAAGCAGGTAATAAGCAGGTAGCTAGCATTGATCCTGTTACGGATTTCGGGTATTGAAAGAGTTTAAGATACTGTTATACAATACAAGTTTCAATACAGCCGTGAATTTGAATAGATTTATACGTATTAAGTGTATTAAAACTCGATTTGCGAGTTTGAGATTGCCTTTGATGGTTTAACAGACTTTTTGTTAGTGGTGATTAGTGAAGAAAGGGCCATGTAAGGCTTTTTCGGAATGAGTAAAGAACTGCTTTTGACGCTAAGCTCAGTATTTTCATACCATATTCATACAATTCCAACCATATTATTTTGATTATACACACGTCTTTTATTTTAGATGTTAATGGCTTTTTTGATGTCATAGTAAACGTTTTAATATAGGTGAAAGAAAGACTTTTTGATAAAAATGATAGCAAAACACACAGCTATTCACGTACAAGGCTCAAAAGCACTTGTTAAACATAATGAAGTAAATAAATAATATTAAATTTATATCCATTTCAATGGTTAAACATGTCCCGATCACCCGTTTTCTTAGGTTGCGCCATTGACCGCCAGAGATCTCATTGATCTTTAAAATCGCCAATGTTTATATAATTGTTAAAGTCTTTTTAATCCACTATTTACTCACAAATATGAACACGATTAACACCTTATTTACAAAACATAACGACTTTTTTAAAAAGGATCCCTGTGACGTCCCATCTATCCAAGACTAGTCTAATGATCTTGACATTTATCAACTCTCAAATGAAAGTTAGGCCACCTTGTCTCTAAGCACCTTGCGTTTGCATCATAGAAACTGACTCTAGAACTTAATGATGTCAGGCACTTTAATTAAATCCCACATCTCACCTGTTCTGGTTCTGGAATATTTTAAGTAATGAGATAGGGGTTGATTGGGTTCAAATTTTGGAATGTCTACAATTAAAATGCGGTAGCTGGATGGGAAGATTCTATTCTTTAATGCAGATTTAGATTTTGTAAGGAAAAACTTTTTTCCTACCCGTTTTTTATTTGGCCTATATTTTGGCAATAAATGAACAAACAATTCAAACCGTTCATATCAGTGAAATATAGTAGCCTTATGATTTATGGCTAGCCCTCATGTGAACAAAAATTGCGTAAATCCAACGGATCTGTCACTTTTTCAACATGGCTGCCAAGAGCCCAATGAAATTTCGATATTGTAGTTACGTGATTCCGAACATTTCTGCATTTCCACAATATTTTACCGTACATAAGAGTATTCTTTGACCACTATAAATTGATAATGAGTACCTAGTAAGTAACTCCGGTTATTGTAGTTTTAAACCAATAAAATACATTTTTTATTGTAGTAACTAGGGTTACTGACTTTTTAGACCAATGAAATACATTTTTTGCTCAGGTGTTTTTCTCAATTTATGGTGAACGGAGTAGAGGCATTAGAGTCCATTCTCGAACATGTTACTTAATATTTGTTTTTTGTTTCTAACAGCTGATTTTGATGGATGGAAATAATCTAGGAAAAAATTGGTTAAAAAATTTGTGATAGCTATTTTTGTTTTGATAATTGTTGATAATGACTGAAGAAATGGACTCGGATGGTATCACAGATTCGCCTAAGAAAGGTTGGTCTAAGATAGATGGTATTTATTAAAATTTAAAAACTGCCTTTGGAGCAAATCTTTATATTATGTACATTTATTTGGGATTGAAATTAAGTGAAAACATTTTGTTTAAAAGGCCTAAGATATCAGTCATAAACAATAAAAGCCAATGCTTTTTATTGGATACACATAATTAAGGAATAAATTTATAATTATGAAGCCGGATAAACAAATTTGCAATGTATACTCATCTTATCCATTATTTGTAGGACCTACTTTATCAACTTCAACCTCCAGCTTTGAAGCTCTGGACCCTCATGATCCAAATTTAAGCCGACTAGCCAACACACTTTTTAGCAAAACTTCAGACTACCTTTATGGAGAACTAACATCAACTTTGGATGATTATAAATTGTTAGAAAATATGAATAGAGCTACTATTACAAAATATTCAGATATGAAGCATATTGCAGCAAATGTTAGTAAAAGTGTTGCAGAGTTAAATGAAAAATGTAAGTTGGTGTACAAATTTTTAATTTAAAAAGGTATTTTTCTAGAAACCTGCGGCAACTCCGATTTTGACGAAAATTGGTATACGGGGTTTTTTAAAAGATTTTTTTGCGGAAACGTTTCATTCTTGAGATATTCATCATCAGACTTGAAATTTAAACTAATCCTATTTTTACAATATTTTCCCTTCTTTTTGCACACAATTCTTGATTTAAAGCTAAAGCGGCACACAATATTTGATTTTCACTTTTTAAAACCCCGTTTCTTTACGTATTTTACATTATTTTTGCATTAAATTGCATAGCTATACTTTGAATAATTTCAATCCCAGTGTGCCATGAAGCCCTATGTGTATGTATGGTTGCCGCATTATCAAAGAAAAGCCACGCAATTTAATGTAAAAAGAATGTAAATAACTTAGAAAAACGGGATTTTAAAAGGTGAAAATCAAATCATTTGTGACACTTTAGCTTTAAATCAAAAATTCTGTGCAAAAGAAGGGGGATATAGTGAAAATAAGCTTGGTTTAAATTTGAACTTTGATGATGAATATCTCGAGAATGAAACGTTTCCGCCAAAAAATCTTTCTGATTCGTGATCAACGCTCCAAAAATCCCCGTATACCAAATTTCGTTAAAATCGGAGTTGCCGCAGGTTTCTACAAAATAACTAAAAAAAAGAAATGTATCTAGCAAAAAAACACTTATTAATAGTTATTTATTAGATAAGTGAGTTATATTACATATAAGTCACGCAAGAAAGTTTAACTCGAGCCCGAAGGGCGAGAGGTAATTTTCTTAAGTGACTTATATGTATTAACTCACGTGTCTAATACAAAATTTTATCCAACACTTTTGTATAAATCGTTTTTAATATCGAAAATAATTTGAAAACGTCATCCATTATTTGTTACTTGTCATTATCAACACCAGCAACAAAATTTTGTATTTTTGGAAAGCAAGCTTGTTTGGTTGTAATGCATTTTGCTAAAGTCTATAATTCACTAGTGAGCTAAAGGGTACTTTAGCTCACTAGTGACTTATAGTACACTTTATATCCTCAAAATCTGATCAATTATGTAGATATTATATGTAAGTTTTGGATAAAATATATTATTGAAATTTGGTATACAGGGGCGCTGAGCAAGAATTGATTTTTTTTTTGGATAAATTTCGTTTTCAGAATATCCATTATCAAACTCAAATTGAAAACTAACCTAAATTACACCATATTTCTTCTTCTTTTTACATGAAATCCTTGAGTTTTCCACTAAATTGGCACTTGATTTTTGTTTTCCACCTTTAAAAACCCATTTTTCTATTTATTTTACCAATTTTTTCCATAAAATTGCAAAGCTTCACTTTCAATTATTTCAACCACAGTAGCTTGGAAGTGAACCATTAAAATTTTATGAAAGAAGGGGTAAAATAAATAGAAAAATGAGTCTCTAAGAGGTGGAAATAAAATATTAAGTGCCAATTTAGCTTTAAATCAAAAATTGTTTGCAAAAGAAGAGGGAATAGTGAAAGTAGGTTAAATTTGTTTTTTATGTTTGATGATGGATATCTCAAAAACCAAACATGTCTAAAAAAAATTCTTTCAGATTTGTGATCAGCACCAGAAAAAAAACAAACCTGTACATCAAAATTTTGGTAATTTTCTAGAAACCTGCGGCAACTCCGATTTTAACGAAATTTGGTATACGGGGGTTTTTAGGCGCTGATCATGAATCTGAAAGATTTTTGGCGGAAACGTTTCGTTCTCGAGATATTCATCATCAAAGTTCAAATTTGAACTAAGCTTATTTTCACTATATCCCCCTTCTTTTTGCACATAATTCTTGATTTAAAGCTAAAGTGTCACAAAATATTTGATTTTCACATTTCAAAACTCCGTTTTTCTACGTTTTTTACATTATTTTTGCATTAAATTGCGTGGCTTTTCTTTGATAATGCGGCAACCATACATACACATAGGGCTTCATGGCATACTGGGATTAAAATGATTTAAAGTATAGCTATGCAATTTAATGCAACAATAATGTAAGATACGTAAAAACGGGGTTTTAAAAGGTGAAAATCAAATATTGTGTGCCACTTTAGCTTTAAATCAAGAATTGTGTGCAAAAGGAAGGGTGAATATTGTAAAAATAGGATTAGTTTAAATTTCAAGTCTGATGATGAATATCTCAAGAACGAAACGTTTTTCGCCAAAAAAATCTTTCCGCTTCGTGATCACCGCCCCAAAAACCCCGTATACGAAATTTCGTCAAAATCGGAGTTGCCGCAGGTTTCTAGAAAATTACCAAAATTTTAATTAATAATTACCAAAACTGATAAGTAATTTGTATTTTTTTATGTCCAGCCCCTTAATTTGTAACAACCAAGGCATTATTTCTCTCAGACAGCCAGTTTTCTAAAAGCTTGGATATAAAACCCCAATTTAATTTCAAAGAATATGATGGAATACATACTTTTATTATTAATTTTTTTATTTTTAGATGATTCCCTGATACCTTTATTACAACAAATTGATCAGATAGAAGATAGTGTCATAAAATTAGAACAAGCTGCATACAAATTGGATGCTTATTCAAAGAGACTAGAAGCAAAATTCAAAACCCTTGAAAAAAGATAGGGTAGAGTTTATTTTTGTTTAAAATTTTTACATTCCTAAAATCTTTAAATTTTCTTCCTCTCTTTACTCCCTTATTTCTTAATTTGATTCCATTACATTTTCTTAAATACTAAGTTTAATTTAACAATGGCATAAGCAAAAACAAATTAAAAGCAGTCTCTCCATTGGTGCATTGCATTTGTAACAATGGTTGCCGACTTCTTGGATAAAGACGATACATTTTGGATCAGTTGTTTTTGCTTTTAAATTAATTAAATTTCCACTCTAGGTGTATAAAGGCAAATCTTAAGATATTGTATACAGTCCCTAGGCCCATAAAAACCGATTTTTCGGGATTTTTTTGAAAAAATCTTTTAAATCAGTAAATTAAAAGTGTGGACATATACCGGGTGTTGCTCCGTCGAGCGGGACATAGGGAATACCATGTAAATTTTGAAGTGGTCCAATATTGGCTCCCCTAATTATTTTTATTATTAGGATTTATTAAGGAGCACAGTAAGTTCCACCCAAAATGAAAATTTGAGCATTTTTCAACCAACCAGTAAAGAGTAAACTGCTTAATACTTCTACAACGTAGTATCTCATTATGCACCCTGTACTCTAGAAATCAACAATAAAAACACCATATCGATTTATCAGTGACAATTTAGATCATTAATTTATAATGTCATTGCCAAAACTGAACAATTTTATACGGGAATTTCAAAAAGAATCCTCGCATTTCATTTTAGTTTACAGCTAATTCCAACACATGCACTCACAGTTACGGAAGACAATAAAACAAATTTTTCTACATTTTGAAGTCAATTTATGACGAAAATATCAGGATTTAATCAAATGTTCAACTATTCCTCCATTAACTGCCAGACAATAACCCAAACGATTATAAAACTCATTTCTTACATTGGCTAGTTGGTACATCGATATTCTGGCACATTCAGCGGAAATACCATTCCTTAGCTGGACTAAATTTTTCATATTTTTTATTGGTAGCTTAGTTTTTAAAAGTCCCCATAGAAAAAAATCGTTTGGCGTAAGATCACGTCGATTTTCTTTACATTTGCAATTATTGATTATTGTGCCTGTAGTTTCAAATTTTTTATCGTCCGTTCTTTGTCGATTTACTTGGTATTGGCCTATTGGGAAAATAGGCTGCAAACATGTCCGCTACTCTTCGATAACTATTTCCCTGGTAAAACTATTTTATAATAGTGATTTTTTCTTGATTTAAGTAGTTCATTATTTAAGAATGATGTGACATTGATCTGACAACTTGAGAGTAAGAGGTTAAATAATTTTTCCAGTATTTTATTATAAACTTCTAATAATACAAGGCGGGTAAGAAGATAGGAGATTCGTAACTTATTTTAGCAATTATCTCTTAGCTGGCGGACTGAGAAGAGCTGAAATTTGTACAGTGGGTATAACTTTTCGTGCTCTTTAAAAACCCTAATAATATTTTCTTCTAAAATAATTAGGGGAGCCAATATTGGACCACTTCAAAATTTACATGGGATTCCCTATGTCCCGCCTCGACGGAGCAACACCCGGTATAGTCTATCCAAGCTAACATTTTTGTGTTGGCAATGCGAGTATTTCTACATCAGTAAAATTCGTTTCTTAGATTTAAGTTGGCTGCTGCAGGACAGTGCTGGAGGTAGTTTCAAAATTTAAATATCTTTAAAAATGTTGTATAGATTTCAAATTTTAATGACTAAATTTATTCATATTTTTTTCTTGCTGGCCATAAATTGTCAAAGCTTAGTGTTTGGCCATACTATTTTATTAAAAATTATCATTTTTGTTAGGCCACCAAAAGCTCTGGGTGACAAATGTAAATTACTGTTTCTACTAAGTTGTGTTTTTTACAAAATAGCTGGATTAAAAGGAGTTATTTAAAAATGTTAGCTTGGTTAAACTATACATCTTGATATTCAATGGTCTTTTTGTATTGGGGTCACGCCAAAATCTATCTGGAAAGAATGGGACCGCTTCGGTCCTGGTCCCAGGAGTATACGAGCTGACCCTCTTCAGCCCTATTGACCCCTATGAACTGGCCAGTCGCCTAAAACAAAATGAAGAAAAAACCCCCAAAAAACCTAAAAAATTCTAAATAAAAAACGACGTTTCGGTGGCAAGTTTGCCACCGTTGTCAAGTTAAAATTAAGTTAAGTCACTTATGACACAAATGTCAAACTATTTTCAGAGTTTGCATACCTAAAAAATCTAAAATTTTCAAATTTTTTAATTTAAATCTTAAAGTAAATTTTTATTTTTATGTTTTAACTTAATTTTAACTTGACAATAGTGTCAAAAGTGTTAAGTGAAATAAACTGGGTTTAGTACTAAATTTAAATCTCTATCCTTACCTTCACAAGGGAGTTGTAATGTTTATAATATGTTTATTTGCTATTTCTATTTACACTTTCAAAAAGTTATTTTTCTCCTAAACTATATTTCGTCTCTGTTAAAAACTTTGCTAGTAAAGGCAAAGAATACCAATCCATAGAACTCCACAAGTGAGATTTCAGCGTACTCCTAAAAATTTTTAGTACCTACCGCGACGAACAGATGGCGAAAGTAGTACGATGTCGCTTTGCTAATACGATTACCATCAGAAATTGATAGCAGTCGCTGACGAGCAGTCGGCCCGATCAGTTAGAGTGAGGATATACGCAAAATTTAATAAAAATAAAATCCTCGATAAATGGTAGTATCCATAAGATTATTAAATTTATGATTTCAGAATAGGATATATCGATGGGTTTGATAAAAAATTGTAACATTCGCCAATTTTACGGGGAAACGATTTTTTCTTCCCATCGCGTTATTTTTAAAGAAAAACCAGAGATCTGAATTAATTTGAATTACAAAACAAACATATTTAACATTTAATGTCAAAATTTTCAGAATCTCCTAAAAAAAAGCTAAAAATTTTAAAATTCTAAACCTATATTAAAAGTAATTTTTTTATTTTTATTTAATTTATCTTGACAACGGTGGCAGGCTTGCCACCAAAACGTCGATTTTTAATTCTCTATTTACTTGCTTTATTTTTTTTTGGTTTTTTGGTACTATTATTTTATTGTTTGGCGTGTACCCAAATAACTACCATTAATTAAATGAACCGTCGAACCAATATATAACATATTTTCATCTGAAATAAAGCCAATGAAAAAAAAAAACGATTCCCGTAAAACTGACGAATGTCGCTTACGATGTTTTGTCAAAAACCCATCGATATATCCTATTCTGAAATAATAAATTTAGTAATCTTATGGATACTAGGTCCATTTATTGGGGATTTTATTTTTATTAAATTTTGCGTATATCCTCACTCTAACCGATCGGGCCGACTGCTCGTCAGCGACTGCTATCAATTTTTGATGGTAATCGTATTAGCAAAGCGACATCGTACTACTTTCGCCATCTGTTGGTCGGAGTAGGTACTAAAAATTTTCAGGGTACGCTGAAATCTCACTTGTGGAGTTCTATGGATTGGTATTCTTTGGCAAAAGGGCAGAAATAAGCAAGTGTGCAAATTATTTATAGAGCTTGTGCAATCATAGCATGTTATGTTATTTATAGAAACTTATATAAAATGTTAATTAATAAAATTTATTGCAAAAGTACATTTATCGTTTAAATTTCATTTTTAAGAAATTGTTCGACAATTTCTTGATCCTCTTTTCTTTTTTCTTTAAGCTCACTTTCAATTTTTTCTTTCATAATGTTGATTCTAAATGTATCTATGCAATCTATATATTTGTCCATGATTGCCTTGCATTTGATAGAACAGCAAGGATTTCTTTCCAGGCAGTGAATAATCTAAAAACACCCAAATAAGTTTTAACCAATGGTTTTAAAATTAATTAATAAGTAATATTGCATTTTTCCCTATACCAGTTTATTATAAAACTAAGAAACACGCGTAGACTACAAACAAATACATAAATTTGGTACCAAACTTGCCCCAAGAGTATACAGGTGTGGAAACGAACCTGCCGACCATAGGGAATTAAAAGCATGGGAAGTATTTGAGGTGGGATGTGAGGTGTTCGCGGCGCCGTCCGACGAAAGGCGGAAGCGGTAAGTCACGAGCCCCTGATCTCGTTCCTGCTCGCGCATGTTGCAGTGGTGAATTATTAGCTTTGTTCGCGGGTTTGATTCTGAATCGGTTCTGGGACTATTCGCATGCGCAGTGAAAAAGGAGCGTTCGCGGTTAGTGAAATCCTGAATTTTTAGTTACAGTTCTGTGTTCGCGGGTTACAATGGAATCAGTTCGTTACCGGTTCGTAACCTGATTAGCAGTCCTGGAATTTTTGTTGGAACTAAAAGTTCAGTTCGGAATTTCATGCGCATTGTCGACATGGTCAGCTGTTTTTGTGGTACAGAAATAAACCGTTGTATTACAGTTTATTTGTTTCTGCCACTTTTTATGCGGGTTATTATACCTGTTGAATATTTTTTATATTTTTGTGATTCTGAGCGTATATAAACAAAGGATTTTTAATTGTATTCCGTATGAATGTATGTATGCAATAAAATAAATAAAGATTTAATTAAAAATATAGACAATATTACAAGATTTTACCATTTCTTGTTGTTTGAATTTTATCTTTAGTTAAATACACATACTTATGTTAAAAACGTTCGCGGTAAATAAAAATTCCGAACTAATAAATAACTAGACATGCGCTTTAAAACAATTCTAAACCAGTTCGGTTCTGGTTCAGAATCGGTTCATTACTAGACCCGCGAACAAAGCTATAGGAGAGTACATAGCAGAATGGTGGAAGGGATTCAAAGCATTTATCGCCTATGAACAGTGGTTTGGTTTCCATACCGGTCGATTGTATCAGTAAGTGACATTTTTATTTTTTATTATACGATTTTTCCGATAGTTTTAAGTTATGATAACACCGAAAATACATACCTCGTCAGTACTACAAATCTTGGGTCTAATAGGTTCAATTTGACTGTCAACCAGGTCTGCCAGTTCATTAAAACACTGGATTGTGAGACCATATAAGTTAGAGTGAGCATCATCCAAACATTTTAATTTCATCATCCATTCTTTTTCCGATACATTTTCGGGAATGTTGATTTCTTCAGCGGCAGTTGTACGTCCCGCTTAAATTAAATTTGTAAATATTATTTAAGTTAGTATTTCATTAACCTAATTCGCAAATCTCATATCTCCCAAATAAAAAAAACAGGATATTAGCAAAACTTCTCCTTTAGTCTCATGTTAGGAATGGTAATATCAATATTTAATAGTAAAATTATGCTTGGCTGTGGGCTTCGCCGCAATAAAAATGGAGATCTAAATTAGTGCCAAGTTCTGTACAAAATCCAAATCTGTATTTATAGGAACAAAATAACATTATGAACAAGCATAAAACTCTATTTATTAGTTTTATTGTTGGATACCTATAACAGTTGCTGTTATTTAAAGTAGTTTAGATTTGACTTGGCTAGTTTTTATTACATCAGCCATTTCATAAAGTTATTCAACTTATTAAAATATTTTTTTAATTCTGATAAAAACTGGTCAACTCAAACCTATCTCACATTTTTAAATAACAGCAATTGTTATTGGTATCCAACCAGTGCCGTATTAACCATTAGGCTGACTAGGCTACAGCCTAGGGCGCCATGAAAAAATAGGCGCCAGACAAGGGAGTAATAGGCGCTAGACAGGGAGTTTTTAAAAAGTTAAGGTCGGGTGGTGATTTTTGGTTACTAATTTCTCTGTGAATAAGGTGCTTTGGAATGAAATAGGCGCGAAAAGGAGGGAATGAGAAAATAGGCGCTCCGGGAATTCTAGCCTAGGGCGCCTCAAACAGTTAATACGGCCCTGTATTCAACAAAACAAGGAAATAGAGTTTTATTTTTGACACTTATTTAGAATTCCATTCTTTTTGCAGCGGGGCCTACACTACTACTACAAACATTATTTTAGTATTGAACTTTGCTCACCTTTTTCATATTTATGTTTTTGGTGGGAAGGGGTATCATTACTTTTTGTCAAGAAACAAGATCCGTTTTGTTGTTGCTTTACTAGGCTATACACCTTTTCACTTAGCTGAATTTATTATACTGTTTAATTCTTTAGAGCAGGAGTATGTAGGTTAACAAGTCATTTTATGAAAGTCAATTGTCTAGAAAGTGAAAGCAACTTCGATTGTGACGAAATTTAGCAATACGGGGGTTTATTGGGGCACTGATCATGAATCTAAAGAACTTTTTTTCGAAAACGTTTTGTTCCCGAGATATCCATCATCAACGTGGAAAATTAAAATTATCTTATTTTTACTATACTTCACCTTCTTTTTGCACAGAATTCTTCATTTAAAGCTATAGTGACACACAATATTTGATTTTTACCTTTTAAAACCCCGTTTTTCTATGTATTTTTATCAAATAAACTGCAAAGGTTCCTATAAAAACGCATCAAGCCATGCATACACTGCTCCAGCGTATCCACAATAACTTGCTACGATTGAAAGTGAAGCTATGCAATTTAAATAAAAAAGTGTTGTTAAAATACGTAGAAAATTGGATTTTAAAAGGTGCAAATCAAATATTGTGTTTTACTTTAGCTTAAAATCAAGAATTGTGTGCAAAAAGAAGGGCAAATAAAGTCAAAATGAAGTTAGTTTAATTTTCAACTTTGATGATGAATATCTCGGAAACAAAACGTTTCTGAAAAAAATTGTGATTCGTGATCAGCGCTCCAAAAAACCCCATATGCCAAATTTCGTCAAAATCGGAGTTGCTCCCAATTTCTAGACAATTACCCTAATAAATCTTAATTTTCGTAAGTAAGATTGTGGATCAGAAAAAAAAACCTACATCTACGTACATTGTTTTTCTTCTCTCATCAATCTTTCAACACAATCTTCGGACAGATTTATCACACTTCCTGGTTTCTCTTTGTCTTCTTGTTTGCAAATTAGACTTCCCATAGTAATTAAAGGGTAAATCTGGGTGTAAAATTATCATCAAGCTGGATTTCCATTTAAAATAATTTTGATATTTTTATGACTTAAAATGTGACATTTTGACAGACATTATTGACAACCATAATTGATCAAGTGGTGTCTTGTCTGTAACTTGATGAAAAGCTCGTTTATGAATGCACAGTCAAATATATAGTCCAAGAGCAGACTTTCGTTATTTTGTAAAATCTGAAGGTTCGTCAGTGCATGCTCCCCAGGGTCCTAATTCTCGAACATAAGAGAATGGACTTGATCACATCGCCAAAATGATCGTTCACTTTCCTGGCTGTTTTTTTACAGTCGTGGGGAGTAGTCGTTTGCGTTCAAGAATACCTATTTAAGCTTTTCGAGAGATCTCCGCCCACTTTTCTCATGAGAACGCTCTTCCCCAGTTTCAAGAATAAGGATCCAGATAGGTAAAAGTGATGGGAGCAGGGCCGTATTATCCATTAGGCTGACTAGGCTACAGCCTAGGGCGCCATGAATAAATAGGCGCCAGACAGGGGAGTAATAGGGCGCTAGACAGGGAATTTTAAAAAAGTTTAGGTTGAGTGGGGATTTTGGTGAATAATTTCTCTGTGAATAAGGTGCTTTGGAATGAAATAGGCAAATAGGCGCAAAAGAAAGGAATGACCTTATTTTGTGGTCATGGTCATGGTCAATTTTATTATTTTATTTCGGGTGGTGAAGGAAGGCGCCTGGTACTTAAAATAGGCGCTACGAAGGAAAGGACTTTTTTTTTTGCTCTTAAAAATTTTTTGGTGGAAAATAGGCGCTCCGGAAATTCTAGCCTAGGGCGCCTCAAACTGTTAATACGGCCCTGGATGGGAGGCTATGAAGTTTGAGACATCGTGGCTTTGGCAGGTACCAGGTACCTATTAGAAGATATTTTCTCAGTTGCCAGATAGTTTTAACAGTTTCAACCCCTTGGCAGACAAACATTTTGGGGTATATATACCAATCGGCCGACGAATATTTCTGTTATTTAACAATTTATGACAAAAAGTCTTAAATAAGATTGAAGGGTTTATAAATAGGTATCATCCAAAGATATTTCAATGTATACAAAGTGTCCCAAAAAAAGTTAATACTGTGAAGTTACTTATTTTTATTGTTTGTTCTGACATTCTGTATATTTTAAAATATTTAAAGACATTGCCTATGTAAAAACCCCACATATTTTAGACCTCTAGCTTGCTTTTGTTTGCTCTTCACTTATGTCTAGTACTTCAGTCTTATGATATTATTTTACTAACTGTAGTTGTATAAAATTGTCATTTAGGGCCTTAAAACCTTACATTATTTTATATTATGTTATATCTGAAATTCTACAACTGGTACAAAATAACATTTTCTTTAATTATGTATGTGAATGACAGACATGACGTTAAAACAAATTCAAGAATTATGTCAAAAAATTTCCACTATAATTCGCTCCAGGGTACCCCAGGCAGGAGAAAAAAATTTCCGATAAATACTACTACTACAAAACTACACATTTGATTGGTCAAAAAACAGTGGTGTGGAATTTTCCACTTATAGTTATTTATTAGATAAGTGAGTTATATTACATATAAGTCACGCAAGAAAAGTTTAACTCTCGAGCCCGAAGGGCGAGAGAGTAATTTTCTTAAGTGACTTATATGTAATAACTCACGTGTCTAATACAAAATTTTATCCAACACTTTCGTATAAATCGTTTTTAATATCGAAAATAATTTGAAAACGTCATCCATTATTTGTTACTTGTCATTGTCAACACCAGCAACAAAATTTTGTATTTTTTGGAAAGCAAGCTTGTTTGGTTGTAATGCATTTTGTTGGTAACTACGGGTTTGTTTAGTAAACAACTTTGTAGACAAACATAAAAATGCTTTGCGAAATGGAAAATTGTGAAGTTCCTGCGGAAATTTTGGAAGAAGCTGCGGTAGCGACATGCAGTTTAATTCCAGAGAAGTCAAAACTAACGTACAATAAAGAATTTGAAGATTTTGAAGCATGGAGGAAAAGGCGAGGAGTTGGTACTATAAATGAAGATGTTATTATGGCTTACTTTCTGTTTTTATCGAAAAAGTTGCTCCCTCATCAATGTGGACCAAGTATTCAATGATAAAAACGACCTTAAAAGTATATAAGAACGTGGATATAGGGAGGTATGGAAAAGTTGTCGCTTATTTGAAGAGCAATTCAAGAAATTTCAAACCCAAAAAGGCAAAAATTCTGGAGAGGCAATACATCGAAAAATTTTTGGCTGAGGCACCTGACGACGAGCAGTTAATGTCAAAGGTATGAATTTACTTTAGTTTCTGGTATTAAATATTTATCTGTTCGGATTTTTATAGGTTGCATTGATATTAGGAATCGCTGGTGCATGCCGTTGTGACGAACTAACTCGCTTAAGTATTGAAGATATAGTAGATAAAGGCCAGTACATATATGTTTCTATACCTGATACCAAGACGAACAAATCGAGAAGCTTTACAATTTTAAAGAAGGATTTTTGGTAAATGTGCTTGAATTATTTAGAAAATATGTGTCCCTAAGGCCAGAGAACACGCCTCACAAAAGATTTTTGTCAACTTTCAAAAAGGCAAATGCACTAGGCAATGCGTGGGAATAAATAAAATTTCGAAAATTCCGAGAGTAGCTGCTCATTATTTGCAACTACCTGATGAAATCTTATATAGTGGTCATAGCATGCGGCGTTCTTCAGCGACACTTCTAGTCAACGCTGGGGCCGATATCACCAACCTTAAACGCCATGGCGGGTGGAAGTCTTCTACCGTGGCAGAAGGATATTTAGAAGATTGCATCTCTAACAAGTTTGAGATTGCAAGACGAATACAGGGTGAAGAGCGCACCAAGGCAAGTACTAGTGCTGAAAGACTTCCTGAAGAACACTCCGCACAATGTAACGTTGTCCAAGATAAATCTAATATAACAATTACTGTTAATATAAACACGAATAAATTGTAGTATAATATATTAGTTGTTTTATGTTATTTTTTTAATTGTGAAATGTTGGAAGTAATAAAGAATTAGTATAAGTCACTAGTGAGCTTAAGTCTATAATTCACTAGTGAGCTAAAGGGTACTTTAGCTCACTAGTGACTTATAGTACACTTTATATCCTCAAAATCTGATCAATTATGTAGATATTATATGTAAGTGTTGGATAAAAATTGTTATTTGACATAGCAATTCTTGATAGCGATTTGTCAAAATTAATAGGAAGGAAATATTCTACAAAAAAACCCTCTGGAGTTTTGCTGCATGATTAACGAATAGTGATATATGATTTTTTTGTAGGGGAGTGAGAAAATATGCAAAACTGTAATAAGGCGGATCTTCCCATTAAAAAGTCAAAATATGCATTTTTCTCCTGTACATGCAGTAAATTATATGTTTTTGAAAGATCCTGTTTGACGAACACGACTTTTAAAATTATGGTGATATCACACTGCATCTTCTTAACCTCTTGACGGTTAAAAACAAGTTCTTTATGTGATTTTACATTTTAATGATGAACTTGACCTTACCTTGGCAAAGCTGCCCAATTTTTCATTATTTTATGAAAAAATCAATTATTTTTAATTAGTTTGCATTTTTGTATTTATAGTAATTTGGATTTTTTTATGATGTAAGCAGGATAAAAATATTTATAACGACATTACTTTATTAGTTAAAATAAAGGGTGTTTTTTTAACGATGATATAACTTTAATCTATAAAAAATATGAAAGTAAATATATTGTGATCGAAAACATAATGCTATGTAAAAGAACAACTTATTACATTAACGTTTAAAAATTATTTGCGGCATGTGGCCACCGCGGCAGTCTACCAGATAGGCTATTCTTTTAGTCCAATTTTGAGTGACTTTTTCGAGTACTTCCGGTCGTATATCATGAATAACACGAGTAATGTTGGCTTCTAAGGCTTCTATCGTTGCTGGTTTATCAGCATACACTAATGACTTGACGTAGCCCCACAGAAAATAATCTAGGGGCGTCACATCACAGGATCTGGGTGGATAGGTAACAGGTCCATTTCTCGAAATTAATTTGTCTCCAAACCTTGTTTGCAACAAGGCGATAGTTTCGTTCGCCGTGTGGCATGTAGCGCCATCCTGTTGCATCCACATCTGGTCTGGATCAATATCATCCATATTTTGAAACAAATATTCATGAATCATGGTTCGGTAACGTTCTCCATTGACCGTAACGTTCTGTCCAGCCTCATTTAAAAAAAAATAAGGTCCGATGTTCCCATTAGCATATAAACCACACCACACGGTCACTTTTTCTGAATGTAATGGAGTCTGTTGGATTTCCTGTGGATTAGCATCACACTATATCCGGCAATTTTGTTTATTCACAAATCCAGAAAGCCAAAAATGAGCCTCGTCGCTAAACAGAATCTTACGATAAAACAACGGGTCACCTTCCAGCTGTCCTAATGCCCAGTTAGCGAAACGACGACGCAAGCCATGATCTTGCGGCTTTAATTCTTGCACCAGTTGGATCTTATAGGGGTATAGATCAAGATCTTTCCGCAAAATTTGCCAGGTAGTTGACGGACAGAGCTCAACTTGTTGCGATTGACGACGAATGGATAACTTTGGATTCTCTTCCACACTTTCACGCACAGCGGCAATATTTCTTTCATTACGCACATTCCTTCGACGTAGTGGTGTTTTCACATCGTGTAAAGAGTACGTGGTACGAAATCTGTCCACAGTACGACGAATTAGTAACTCAGATAGACGATCGTGTGGCCCATAAAATTCACGAAGTCTTCTATGAGTCTGGCGAACTGATGACTGATTTTCAAAGTAAATTTGGATAATTTGGTAACATTGGTCAAGCGTAAGTTTATTCATGATGATTTGCCAAAGTATACTGAAAATAAATTTTATGAACAGTGTCAGATTGACAGTTAAGTCTGACAGTTGTTGCCATGTAAAGTTCTATCCAACCTAAAAAACACCCTTTATTATACCAAAAAACAAGGCTAAAATAATTAAAATAAGTAAAAAATAAATAATAGTTTAAAAAAACTAAAAAAACTAAAAAACACGGTTTTATATGCAACCGAACTAAAAATTAGAAAATAATTTTTCATTACAAAAGAGTTTGTCACTTCAGAGTAAAAAGCGTGGGGTGCTTAATATATTAAATGTTATAATTATTCTATTTGTTATAAAATTGAAAAAAGTCAATTAAAAAAAACGCAGCAAGTTATGCATCAATTGCCCTTGCGCATTCGCCATAATTAAAAACGATTATTAATTTATCCTGGCGATGGCGGTCCTAAAATCAGGATAACGGGATACTGTTTTTAAATTATTGCATTGTCATCGGTCCTTGATGCGTGTGCTAAGTTTCAAAGAAATTGAAAACTAACCAGAACTAACCAGTTCACAGTATTCCTCCTTCTTTTTTTTTGCACACAATTCTTGATTTTTCATTTTTTAGTTCGATATATCAATTAGTTTTCTGCGGTCATGTGATATTGAAATGTTTCACGAACTATTTCGTAACCTAATCATTTCATTTAAAGCTTCACTGTTGCATGGGGTTTCAGAACCAACTACTCCGAACAAGTTTCAGGTTGGTCTGCATGTAACGGGGTTTGTACCCATTTAACGGGGGTTCTTGTTAACCCCACGGTCTTCCTGTCGTTTGCCGAGGGGTTGCGTCCTATGGGTGGACGCACGCTTGTTTAACTAAGGTGTTGCAACCTTATCCCGGTCCCCAACCCGTCGGCAAATGTTGTCAAGTTCGATTATTCAATTGTCTAATCTGGCGCCTCCGCCAGAACGTACAATTTTTCACTTTTCCGGTTTTCCTGGAAAATGCTGGAACTTAACGGGATACTGTTTTTAAATTATTGCATTGTCATCGGTCCTTGATACGTGTGCAAAGTTTCAAAGAAATTGAATAGCTGGAAGTTGGTAAAAATTAGGCTCAAAGATTCCGTTACATAGATACAACCCAAGTTAATAAAAGCGTGTTAAAAAGAAAAGAAAAGAAAACATTTTTACTGATAAATTTTAAATTTAATAAAAATGAACTATAAAAGAAGTAATGGCGGAATTTATGGTACTTGATCTTTTACATTGCATATATTAATATTAAAATAATTTCTACCAGGCAACCCCTCTTTAAGAGGCCTGTATTTTGTTCTTTTTATTGTAATAATATTAATGATTTATTGAAGCATGTAAACAGGGCCGTATTAACTGTTTGAGGCGCCCTAGGCTAGAATTCCCGAAGCGCCTATTTTCCATCAAAAAATTTTTGGAAAGCAAAAAAAAGATCGTCCTTTTCTCCGTAGCGCCTATTTTAAGGGCCAGACGCCTTAGTTTAACAACCGAAATAAAAAAAAGTCATTCCTACCTTTTCACGCCTATTTGCAAAAAAATCCCTGTCTAGCGTCCCCTACCTGGCACCTACTTTTTTTCAGGGGCCCTAGGCTGTAGCCTAATGGATAATACGGCCCTGCATGTAAATATTATATATGTCATAAGTTCTTGAGGTAATTTTCTAGAAACCTGCGGCAACTCCGATTTTAACGAAATTTGGTATACGGCGGTTTTTAGGGCGCTGATCACGAATCAGAAAGATTTTTTGGCGGAAACGTTTCGTTCTCGAGATATTCATCATCAAAGTTTAATTTTGAACTAAGCTTATTTTTACTATATTCCCCCTTCTTTTTGCACACAATTCTTGATTTAAAGCTAAACTGTCACACAATATTTGATTTTCACCCTCGTTTTTCTCCGTTTTTACATTATTTTTGCATTAAATTGCGTGGCTTTTCTTTGGTAATGCGGCAACCATACATACACATAGGGCTTCATGGCACACTGGGATTAAAATGATTCAAAGTATAGCTATGCAATTTAATGCAAAAATTAAGTAAAATACGTAAAAAAACGGGGTTTTAAAAGGTGAAAATCAAATATTGTGTGCCACTTTACCTTTAAATTAAGAATTGTGTGCAAAAGAAGGGGAAATATTGTAAAAATAGGACTAATTTAAATATCGAGTCTGATGATGAGTATCTCAAGAACGAAACGTTTCCGCCAAAAATTCTTAGATTAGTGATCAGCGCCCTAAAACCCCCGTGTACCAAATTTTGTCAAAATCGGAGTTGCCGCAGGTTTCTAGAAAATTACCGTTCTTGAAATTTGTTAGTCTAGTTTGGTTTAACTTAACTTAATTCGTTTGTATAAATACAACTTTAATCTTTTCGTCCTACGATTTTTGATAATAATAAAGCACTAAATTTCCAAATGACAACGTTATGTCACGCTAACTGGTATTTTTATTGTTGTTCATAAATATGAGGCGATTATAATGTAACAATTTTTAAAAATATATTAGCATCTAACTAGCAAACGGGTTAACCGAAAAATCTAAAGTTTTTACCATGGACGTAGATTTGCATGCTCTTCAATAGAATATTTTTATAAAATAATTAGGGGAGCCAATAATTGACTCCATTAAAAATTACATGGGATTTCCTATGTCCCGCCCGGCGATGCATCACCCGGTATATGTATATTCTCGATATTATCAGGCATCAAAGTGTCAAAAATTAGTATATTTTTACACACATTTTTTAAGAATATTTTCCAAGTTGAGACCTCCAATTCTACTATATTACAATATAATAACTACCCCTTTTTTAAAGAATTATAAACCCTTTAAATATGCTTCATAAAGATACCTAGTTGGTTACTAATTTTCTTTGACTCACCCTATACATCAATTATACCATGCATTTTTTTACTAGTACCTTTTAATTTTTTGGTATTTGTCCTATTGATAATACCAAACCTATCTCCTAACTCTCTTCCTTAAAAAAAACTACAACAACAATGGTTGGGTATGAGTGTAACCTATTATTATAGGTGTTCAATATGTGAAGGTTAAAAAGATTTACAACATTTTTTAGGATTAACAGACGAATTCCTTTACCCATCTTGATGTTTTTTTTGCAGAACTGTCATACATTTTGTATTAATTAATTATTAGCAACTATTTAACACACTACAACGTAAGTATTTATTATACAAACACTCATAATGACTCATATTCCAGTATATATCACATTCAAACGCATTTTACAAAACAAATACAATAATCACGAAATACAAAGTTAATTAATTTTTAAGTTTAAAGAATATGTGTCAAATCAACTTTTATCAAAAATAAACTTGAATACCCTTTAATGAGTTAATAAATATCAAGGATAATTCTTTAAACTTTTATTGTCTCTTATCATAATTATTATTAAATACATAAATTAGAGAGTAAAACAGATTTATGTGACTGTGTGACTTATCGTGTTTTTACGATAACTTGGCTACCTACAAGAAGATATTTTCCCAGTCGGCATACAATTTTGACAGTTTCAACCCCTTGGGAGAGCTGGTACCTGCCAAAGCCACTATGAGTCAAACTTCATAGTCTATTCTATTTTATTTCTATTTTTTTCTTGGTTTTGGTCCCTTCAGGTCCAATCCACCACTCTCTCCCTTCCGGACTATGCTTTCCAGGGCTTCGTCGGCGGGAAATCTGGATAATCGAGCTCGTAGCTCCCAGAAATTGCAAAAAGAAAACAAATAATTCAACAATCAATCGATGCAATGCATAAATTGTCGGCTGTCGAACCAAGATCTGCTACTAGTGTTACGTATAACCTTCACTTTCACTACTGACGGTTCCCATGGCACGCCCATCTATTTCCCGCCATTTGAGAAATACCTCGTGTTCACCACCAAACAGGATACCATCAGCTTATAGGAATCTTCGCTCACAGCGCTTAGATCCAGAAGAAAGATGCTGTCAATTTAGCGTGAATCTTTCCTTGATCCCCGAAGGTAAAAAACGTTCGTACGGCACCTCTAACCGCCACTCGGGATGAATTTTGTAGTCCTCTACGCACGTCCGCTCTGTCCGGAGCTCAAACAAAGAGTCAACTCATACACAACTTCATAGTCTACCATCACTTCTACCTATGTTGGGAGCATGCGCTGACAAACTTTCAGCTTTTACAAAATGACGATGTTCTTGGACTAATTGGTTGTAGATATCGTGTTTTTCGCACCTGTTACACTCTAATATAAATACTTAAAAAAATTTAAAAATTACATTTTTTTCAGTTAAATTTTTCTTTATATTAGTGCCTTGGCTTAAGACAGGATCAAAATTATATATTTTTATAATTAAACGTAATATAAGACCTTGTGATAATAATATATTATTGCCAAATTTATTTATTTACTATATTGTGATGACGCATCATTAGAACTTAAAAAACCAAATTAAAATTAGTCGATATCTGCCTGAGAAGAAAAGTGCAGAATAATCTAGAAATTTTGATTAACAAACAAGAATCCATCTGCTTACTAAATTATCAGTTTTTTTGTTGATAACACCGGCCAACAAAAAAAATGTGTTTTGTCCTCATACCTAAATTCTGATTCTAGACATTAAATAATTAATAGTTTAAAAAACTAAAAAACACGCTTTCATATGCAACCGAACTAAAAATTAGAAAATAATTTTTCATTAAAAAAAATATTGTCACTTCATAGTAAAAAGCGTGGGGTGCTTAATATATTAAATGTTATAATTATTATATTTGCCAATATCTATGAGGGAAAAGTTATGAAAAATAGTAAAATGCACCCCACGCTTTTTACTCTGAAGTGACAATATTCTTTTTAATGAAAAATTATTTTCTAATTTTTAGTTCGGTTGCATATAAAAGCGTGTTTTTTAGTTTTTTAAACTATTATTTATTTTTCATTTTTTAGTTCGATATGCATGTATGTATGTATGTGTGTAAAAATGCTCCAGTTTATTCACTAAAAAATTCCTTCGCCATTTTGTCAAGAGTAGCTAAAGTTCCTGAGAAAAGTTTGGGATGTTGCCAAAAGATGGCAACACAGGTGTTGTTTTTATAATATAAAGGAATTTTTTTTATCCTGGCGATCTAACCAGGATAACGGGATACTGTTTGCAGATTATTGCATTGTCATGGGTCCTTAATACGTGTGCAAAGTTTCAAAGAAATCGAATAGCTGGAAGTTGGTAAAAATTAGGCTCAAAGATTCCGTTACATAGATAGATAGGTAGATAGATAGATATATAGATAGATAGATAGATAGATAGATAGATAGATAGATAGATAGATAGATAGATAGATAGATAGATAGATAGATAGTTACAACCCAAGTTAATAAAAGCGTGTTAAAAACGCCCAAATTTTAAAGTTATAATAACAAAACCATATTTTTGTCTTAAAATTTTAACACCATATTGCTTAAAAGATAAGAGGTTTAGGACATAGGTTCATATAAACTTTTGGTAATTTTCTAGAAACCTGCGGCAACTCTGATTTTGACGAAATTTGGTATACAGGGTTTTTTGGGGCGCTGATCACAAATCTGAAAACATTTTTTGGCAGAAACGTTTCGTTCTTGAGATATTCATCATCAGACTCGATATTTAAATTAGTCCTATTTTTAACACGCTTTTATTAACTTGGGTTGTAACTATCTATCTATCTATCAATCTATCCATCTGGCTGCCTATGTAACGGAATCTTTGAGCCTAATTTTAACCAACTTCCAGCTATTCGATTTCTTTGAAACTTTGCACACGTATTAAGGACCCATGACAATGCAATAATCTGCAAACAGTATCCCTTTATCTTTTTTAATCGCCAGGAAAAAAATTCCATTATATTATAAAAACAACACCTAGGATGCCATCTGTTGGAAAAATTTCAAACTTTGCTATTAAATGAGGAAGAAATTTTTTAGTGGATTGCAAAGTGTTGACAACGGTCCAAACATTTCCTGGAGTGCCATCTGTTGGCAAAATTTGAAACTTTGCTACTTAATGAAGAAGAAATTTTTAGTGAGTTGCAATCTTTTGCAAATTTTAAAATTTGCTAGCATTGTCATTTCATAGGGGCTGGTTATTTTCTTTTGCTGCTTAATTAATTAGTATGTTCTAATTTACTGTTATATTAAGAATTTTGTGCAATATAACGAACTAAAAATGAAAAATAATTAATAGTTTAAAAAACTAAAAAACACGCTTTTATATGCAACCGAACTAAACGATTCATTAAAAAAATATTTTCACTTCATAGTAAAAAGCGTGGGGTGCATTTTACTATTTTTTCATAACTTTTCCATCATAGATATTGGCAAATATAATAATTATAACATTTAATATATTAAGCACCCCACGCTTTTACTATGAAGTGAAAATATTTTTTAATGAAAAATTATTTTTTAATTTTTAGTTCGGTTGCATATAAAAGCGTGTTTTTTAGTTTTTTAAAACTATTAATTATTACAATATTTCTCTTTTGCACACAATTCTTAATTTAAAGCTAAAGTGGCACACAATTTTTGATTTTCACCTTTTAAAACCCCGTTTTTTACGTATTTTACATTATTTTTGCATTAAATTGCATAGCTATACTTTGAATCATTTCAATCCCAGTGTGCCATGAAGCCCTATGTGTATGTATGGTTGCCGCATTATCAAAGAAAAGCCACGCAATTTAATGCAAAAATAATGTAAAAAACGTAGAAAAACGAGGTTTTAAAGGTGAAAATCAAATATTTTGTGACACTTTAGCTTTAAATCAAGAATTGTGTGCAAAAAGAAGGGGGAATATAGTGAAAGTAAGCTTAATTCAAATTTGAACTCTCATGATGAATATCTCGAGAACGAAACGTTTCCGCCAAAAAATTCTTTCAGATTCATGATCAGCGCCCCAAAAACCCCCGTATACCAAATTTCGTTAAAATCGGAGTTGCCGCAGGTTTCTTTACCAAACTTTTCTTCCTAAAATAAGCACAGGGAATTAATGTATTTTTAGCCATCAATTAAATTAAACGCTGTATAAAAATCGACGATTTTTCCCAAAAACATGGAAAGTTGCTCTAATTTCTACAAAGGCAAACTTTAATGAAAAGAAATAAATATTTTCCTTAATTTTAATATGGAGAAGTCAGACTCAAAAATCGTTTTGACCAGTGTAATAAATTAAAATGAATCCATTCAAAACTTGATTTTTGGAGTTGAATAAAATTAAAAAGAAAACAAAACATATTAATTTTGGAAAAAACATTCATAATTTTGGAATTTTTCTGACGTAATTTTTTAGTGCGCATTTTATAACACTATCATTTGCTTTTTATTCATTTTATTGTCTTGATTATAGAATTCTTGGTATAGAATATAAAATTAAAGATTGCTTCAGTATATGTGCTGCATGTTTTTTATTTTTTATATTATCATCCTCATTTTTCAGGATGATACATATAAAAACCAAATTACATATTTTTTTATAAGAGAATTAATATAAGACGCGTAAAAGTGACCTATTAAGCAAAAAGGATATTTTTTCGAGATAAGAGAACCATTTTATCTCGAGTCCTCGAAACAAGAGAGGGTAGCTTCTTCCGTCTTATAAATATACTCTACCGAGTGATGCATTGCCGGGCGGGACATAGGAAATCCCATGTAATTTTTAATGGGGTCAATTATTGGCTCCCCTAATTATTTTAGAGAAACATTCTATTGAAGTTTATTGAAGAGCATGCAAATCTACGTACATGGTAAAAACTTTAGATGGTTCGGTTAACCCGTTTGCTAGTTAGATGCTAATACATTTTTAAAAATTGTTACATTATTATCGCCTCATATTTATGAGCAACAATAAAAATACCAGTTAACGTGACATAACGTTGTCATTTTGAAATTTAGTGCTTTAATATTGTACAGCGAAAAGATTAAAGTTGTATTTATACAAACGAATTAAGTTAAACTAAACTAGAGTAGCAAATGTTAAGAACTTATGAAATTTATAATATTTACATGCTTCCATAAATTATTAATTTTATTACAATAATTAATATGTTGGAAATAAACTTAAGATTTAAGAAAATTTTCAAATATTCCTCCATTGACTGCTAGACAATAACGTTCATAAAATCTTCTTACATTGGCTAATTGGTAAATTGAAATTTTATTGTATTCTGCAGAAATAGCATTTTTTAACTCATCTAGATTAGAGTAATTTTTATCCTTATATATCATGCTTTTGAAATGGCCCCAGAGGAAGAAATTATTTGGCGTAATATCAGGAGACCTGGCTGGCCAATTTATGATGTGATGTAGGCCAATAACATTTCCATTAAAAACATTGTGTAAATATTCCCGAACAGCCAGGGTATTATGTGCCGGGCAGCCCTCCATTTGGTACCTACCAAATTTCCTGATTTTCCCTGGATACATCATTTAAAGCGGGTGAAATTAGTTCTTCGAGTAGTTTCAAATAAAATTCTGCATTCAAATTATGATTAAGAAAAAATGGTCCAATAATATGTTGTCCGAAAATCCCCGCCCAAACATTTACTTTCTGTGGATATTGCGTCCTCGTTTCGATAAATCTGTGTTGGTTTTCTTTGCTCCAGTATCGGTAATTTTGATGATTGGGTTCATTGTTTAACGTAAATGTGCACTCATCAGTAAAAAAAATATTTCTTTAAAATTCCCTGTCCATGTTTGCCCTTTCCATCATGTCAAAACAAAATTCCTGCCGTCGAATTTCATCCCCATCCCTTAGCTCTTGATGTCTTTCATATTTGTATGCCTGGACAAATGGTGTATTTTCATTTTCAAATGCTATTTGCCTAGTCAATTAGCATTTAATTCTATTTGCCTAAGTAATTTTTCACAAATAAAAATAGAAACATTTGCTTAACCTGACACAATAAGGGGGTCATGGTTAGTTCATGTTAGTTAAATCTTTTATTTTTAATTTCTCAATAAAGCAAATAAAAAAAAACAAAATTCACCATTACCGCCCCAATGCGACAGTTTTACATGACCGTCTATAGCGCTTTGAACCAATCAAATTACACGTGCTTTTGCTTTTTACTGTAGTCTGTAAAACACACTGTACGCCTAATATGGTATCAAATAAATCACAGTCATTTGCCTAGGCACAAGGCATTTGCCTAGGCAGAAGCCATTTGCCTAACATAACCATTTTCCTGCAACATGTACAGGGTGGGCTATAACTGTATGAGCAGTTTAATATCCAATAAAACAAACATTACAAAACTTAAACATATTTTATTAATGAGCAACTTGTCGCCAAGTTTTTAAAAATATGCAACTCCGGATTAACAATGTCAGTAACGTGAGGGACGTCCCTTTAAAAATATAATTTTTAGGTCATAATTTTTTTATTATTTGTAGTTTAAAATAATATCAATAAAATAGGTGTAAGTTTTGTGAAGTTTGTTTAATTGCATATTGAAACTGCTCATACAGTTATGGTCCATGTTGTATATAAGAAGGGCCAATGCCAATGTTTTGAAAAAAATTTACGGCAATTATTTAAACATTTATTTTTACTTTAGAATGATAATTTTCAGAAAATTTTATTATTTAACAATTGTTAGATTATTAAAAAATTCCAACGGGAATTAATTTTCTATAGTGTTTAGATTATACCATAATTTTTTTAATTTACTTTAAATAGCTTAACGTTAAATTTAAATTATTGGAGGTACAGTTCAGGAGTCGGAACTTTTAGTAAATTTTCTCCTATTTAAGGTTCTTTTTTTTCAAAAATTTAAAAATATTTACAGTTAAAGAACTATAAGCAAAAAACCAAAGATTGCTTTTTAGCCAGCCAGCTTTTAATTTTTCAAATTGTAATTAGTATACTTTTAACATATGTTTAATTAAATAAATTGCTGTTTTACCAAAAGAAATGGGGCATTATTTAATTTTATTATTGTTTTATAAATTTTTAAAAATGCGGGAGTTTTTGATACTTTTTTGCCCAAGGGCGTAAAAGTGCAGTTTTACGCCCTCATTTATAAAAGCGGGCGTTTTTGATATTTTATTGTCCCAGGGTGTAAAAGTGCATTTTAAACTCCTCAAATGGGAGCGTAATATTTTAAATTAATACATCCAGTTTTGTTGGCGTATTGTATAATTTTGGGTATAGAAGGAACAGTTTAAAAATGTAAATTCGGTGCTCTTTGATAAGAAAAAAATCACAAAAAAGTTTAAAGCAAATAAATCGGCATGCTTGTCTTTGCGGCCGCCTTTGCTATATTTCTTTTATGATATGCCGGTTAATGCAGCTGGTCATCGCACTATGGGATAGAAATTATTTTTTTGGTCAAAATTCTGAAACTTACCAATCTAACTTAAAATTAGGTGCTTTTTACAGGAAAAATATTGAAAAAAAATATAAATTATTACAAATGCTTTTTGGAAACCTAATACTTATTATATGTTATTATAAATTTACATCCCCCTTAACATTATTATTTTTTATTGTACAAAATAAACTAAAATATCAGCTTGTTTGGTTAATTCGGTAGTATTCTAATCAGTAATCCAATGGTTATTATCTCATATGATATACAGGGTACGACAATAGGTATGATTTTTTTAAATGGAATACCCTGAATATTATATCACCACCAAAAAATCTTTTAAAATGCTCTGAAAAAATATTACATTTGATGTGTCTACCTCAATGAGTTTCGGAAATATGACCATCCAAATCTGAAAAATAATTTTAAGTTATTCTTAGAAGCGTAATAGAGATACATCTTCCCAACTTTCTTTATTTTTTAACGTATAAAATAAATAAAAACACAGTTTTGTTGGGTAGATTCTGTAGAATCCATATCTTTCATCAGAATGCTTTTATCTTTCAGGATATACAGTGTAGAAAAAAACACATTAATTTTTAAAATGGAAAACCTTGTAAATTATAAAAAAATGTTTATCTGTCCTAACATTCAGAAGTAGCAAAAGTAGGAAGGCAATTGTAAGTACAAAAACTGATAAAGAAAAAGGTAAAAAAATCTTTGACAAAAGTAGCGAGACTTCGCGAGACTGCATCGGAAACACAACAATAGCTCTTATTATTTAAACTCTTTTCCTTTTTTTAGTAAATAAGGCTAATAATAAACTAAGTAGATTAAATGTTGTATATTTATGTTTACTTATAATACATGTTTAAGTTTATTATTACCCCAATAGAAGTCGTCATATCCTTTTATAATTTTGCGTATATGTAGTTTGGAGTATCTACTTTGAAATACACAGCACGACCCATTAAAATTTCAAAGTTGCTTTTTGGCCAAAATAATGGATTTCTATCCCATAGTATATAGGCGCGTCGCTGTAAAGGATAGCGGCGCCTTTGTATAAAATTGTTCGATTGCAGGCGGCCTTTTTTATGTTTTTTGTATTATTTTTAAAGGGTACCGAATTTGCGCTTTTAAAATGTTCTTACTATACATCTTTTAGGCTTTTAAAGGGATTTTACACCAACTCCACCCCCACGCCCTGTGTGGGTGCGACACTGATTAAAGAAGCATATACGCACTCTTATGAATATATATGGTAATATTACTACGTACATAAATTAAATGTAGATTTGATTTATCAATGAATATTTTAATTTCTTCTTAATCATCGTGGAAAATACATCAATTCAAGAAGACATTATTAATGATGTTACATCCTGGTTCTTCAAGGTTGCTATTAAAACTTTATATGTGGTCAAAATATTTGGCAAAAGTGTTTGTTTAAACTAACTGTGATTTATTGATATTCTCTGAAATATTTTATAAATTGTTTATGGGTCAGGAAAGGTTAATTTATGTTCTTCCCAAATTTTCACGTTATAACGACGTAGAAAAAATCTTTCCCACGTGCTACAGAAAAAGAATTGATGTTTACTAGATCTAAAATGGTACATAAAATAATGTTAACTTTTTATTGGAATCTCAACATAAATATGTTGGGCTCTTTCTTTGACCTCCGGACAGTGCGGACGTGCGTGGAGGACTACAAAGTTCTTCCCGGAGTGGCGGCTAGAGGTGTCGTACGAACGTTTTTTACCTTCGGGGATCAAGGAAAGATTCACGCTAAATTGACGGCATCTTTCTTCTGGATCTAAGCGCTGTGAGCGAAGATTCCTATAAGCTGATGGTATCCTGTTTGGTGGTGAACACGAGGTGTTTCTCAAATGGCAGGAAATAGATGGGCGTGCCAAGGGAACTGTCAGTAGTGAAAGTAAAGGTTATACGTAACACCAGTAGCAGATCTTGGTTTGACAGCCGACAATTTATGCATTGCATCGATTGTTGAATTATTTGTTTTCTTTTTGGAATTTCTGGGAGCTACGAGCTCGATTATCCAGATTTTTCGCCGACGAAGCCCTGGCAAGCTTGGTCCGGAAGAGGGAGAGTGGTGGATTGGACTTGAAAGGACCAAAACCAAGAAAAAAAAATAGAAATAGAACATAAATATGTTCTACTTCTTGTTAACTCTATAGGTGTTACTTTCAGGCGCGTTAAGTTTTTAATTTTTATATAGGTGCCATTGGGAAGAAAAAAGTCCTCACCGACTTACTCACTTTGTTTTTACATAAAAAAGGTTTAAAAGGAGAAATAAAGGTCCTTCCCTTAAAAACACCAACTTACTCGCTCTCTTTAAGAAACTTACTACTTTACAAAATTCTTGTGTAAGAACCCTTATTCTTTTTTTATATAGGTGCATTGCACCCATGCATTTCACTTCTTTGGGTGCATTGACACCCGTGCACCCACGAACTCACCACCCCTGGTTACTTTTCAGAATTACAATAGTTACACTAGCATACAGGGTTAGTTGAAAAAACTGGAACAGTGAATTATCTCGGCAAACGTCAAATATAAATTAATCAAATTTTGTGCTATGGGTTAACTAAACATGAATAATTAAAAAATTGTATTTGCAAGGTTGCCAACTTTATAGTTTTCTCTGTAGGTTGGGGAATTTTAATTTTTTAAATAAAATACCCTATTTTTTATTATTGTAATCAATTGCTTATATCAACTTTATTATAACCCGATATTTTAGTTTTTTTACTCCTGTCAATTTCAGAGAAACGGCATCATGCTTATTTTGAAACTAATACATATTTTTGAAACTAATACAAAAACGGCAAGGTATGGTCATTATCTAAAAAATATCCAACCAGTATTCGTCAAAATTAGTACAGGAATAAAACTGGACCTTCTAAATTCATGAATAGCGTTTTTGCGCCGTTTTTAAGATTTAAAAAAGTCAAGAAATGGGAAAAAGAAAATTTAATTATGAAACATCGCAAATGCAATTCCTGAATTTAAAATGTCCAGTTACCCCCTGTACTAATTTTGACGAATTTCGGTTTGATCAATTTTGAAATAATTGCCCATGCCTGTTCGTTTCTGTATTTAATCTTGATGGCATAACTTTTAAATTGACAGGCGGAAAATAACGATAATATCAGGTCATAATAAAATTGATAGAAGCAATTGATTACAATAATAAAAAAATAAATAAAATTTTAAAATTCCCTAACCTAGAGAAAAAGCTATAAACTTGGCAACCTTGAAAATATAATTTTTAAATTTTTCATGTTCAGATACTTCTTCGCACAAAATTTGGTTCATTAATATTAAACGGTTGCTGAGATAATTCACCGTTCCGGTTTTTTCTAATAACCCTGTAAATAGATAATCCATTACCACAGTTTTGCTTCTACAAAGCTTTGAATCTTCTTTCTAAACAGTAAGTACAAGTATTTTACCTGGACGCTATGTATGTATCTCTTTATTACCCATATGGAGAAACCCCGAATTTTTCACCGTGCTCGCTTTTTTTCTCTACAATATCTAGATTGTGCATCCTGCTTCTTTTAAAAGTCTGTTCTATCCTTATTAAAAAAATAACTATATTTTGATAGCTATTTATGTATCAAGGGCGTTACTAGCTAGATTTCGACCTGATGGGCATTATAGTCCAGTAAAGCCCGTGGTGCATACAATGCTTTATGTTTTACCCAAAAAATGACTAATTACATTATTTATTCGCAATATAAAAAATAAGTTGCACCTGTACCTGTATACGTAAGTAGATAATGACTGGTGTTAAGTTTGACTTTGATGATTCTATCAGTTAGTCAGTTGGCATTTTTATTTAACGATTTGCTCAAAATGGAAGAAATTCCACAAAATATAAGAGAAAAGGCCACAAAAGCGACCGAAAATCTTTTGCCAGTTAA
Organism: Listronotus bonariensis; assembly: GCA_014170235.1. Classification (NCBI taxonomy): domain Eukaryota; kingdom Metazoa; phylum Arthropoda; class Insecta; order Coleoptera; family Curculionidae; genus Listronotus; species Listronotus bonariensis. Next base: position 34,412 of record JACEGR010007976.1, read on the forward strand.
ATCAAGGCAACAGTATGATCGGGAGTATGGCATATTTGGTATTTGGAAAGATGCGAACGCAATTCTTCAAATAACCGAAACCGTTTTAATAGCATATTTTCAGGAACTGGTAAGTTATTCATTTTATTTAATTACATATTGTTTAACTATTGAAAATTATTTAATGGACTGTTCTTCTATACAAAATCGCGTTAGTGCTACCACCGCTGCTACCATCACAAAAAACACCGACCATTCTATAGTGGGATCAGCTACATTTTCCGGGACATTTCAAAATTGTAATTTTTATTTTGGAAATAAAGTTTAATTTTTAGTATTGTTTAAAGAAAAATTATTTTTTGTATAAACTTGATCTTTATTGTGAGAGAAATAAAATTGGATAAGCAATAAAATTTCCATGTTAGCGCATTAGGGCATTATAAGCGGGCATTATCATAATGCCCGCTTATAATGCCCAAGGTGTGATAGCAGGTATTATTGCTACCATAACATATTCCGTTTCTAAGGTATTACAGATCAATAATAGATGGGTAAAACATAAATATCTTTTTCATTATTTTTTTATGCATCTGAAGTATAAATCAATTAAAAATTGGTTTCTTTAACACATTATGTTGCTTTTGCGGTTTTTTAAATTTAAATAATAAAACATTAATATTTGAAAACATGGGTCTATTAAATGTTCTTTAATATAATTTATTAATGATCAAAAAAACAATCGAAATAACGCTTTGCTAATATTAAGACGCATAAGGATCTTGAGTCGAAAAGGTAACATCTTCATTTTACAGGGTGGTCATATAATTATTTTAAAGGTAATAGTTCGATATAGCGGTTTTCGTTATTATAAGAGATTTTCGAAAAATTCTTTTTCAGGGTGTTTCTATAGGTCGTTTATGATACAAATCTGTATGCGCGTTTTCCAAAATCCATTTCTATAATTTATTATTAAGAAAAACATATTTACGGGACGGTGGAGTGAACAGGGGTGCTGGGTGGGGACAAAACAGTAGAAATCCTACATTAAACGCCCAAAAACAGTATTTCACACCGCACTTTCTGTTTACAAAAAATTGTTTAAAAAAAATAAAAATAAATAATAGTACAACAATCCCGTCATGGCTGTCACTGCATAAAAAGAAGAGTTTGAGGTGCTTTTTACTGGAAAAATATTGAAAAAAAAATATTATAAATTAATACAAATGCTTTTTGGAAACCTAAAACTTATTATATGTTATTATAAATTTACACCCCTTAACATTATTATTTTTTATTGTACAAAATAAACTAAAATATCAGCTTGTTTGGTTAATTCGGTAGTATTCAAATCAGTAATCCGATGATTATTATCTCATATGATATACAGAGTACGAGAATATGTATGATTTTTTTAAATGAAATCCCCTGAATATTATATCACCACCAAAAAATCTTTTAAAATGCTTTAAAAAAATACTACATTTGATGTGTCTATCTCAATTAGTTTCGGAAATATGACCATCCAAATCTGAAAAATAATTTTAAATTATTCTTAGAAGCGTAATAGAGATACATCTTCCCAACTTTATTTTTTAACGTATAAAATAAATAAAAAACACTGTTTTGTTGGGTACATTTTGTAGAATCCATATCTTTTATCAGAATGCTTTTATCTTTTAGGATATACAGTGTAGGACAAAACATAATAATTTTTAAAATGAAAAACCTTGTAAATTATAAAAAAATCTTGAATCTGTCCTTACACTCAGAAGTAGCAAAAAGTAGAAAGGCAAGTACAAAAGCTGATAAAGAAAAAGGTAAAAAAATCTTTGACAAAAGTAGCGAGACTTCGCGAGACTGCATCGGAAACACAACAATAGCTCTTATTATTTAAACTCTTTTACTTTTTTTAGTAAACAAGGCTAATAATAAACTAAATAGATTAAATGTTGTATATTTATGTTTACTTATAATACATGTTTAAGTTTATTATTACCCCAATAGAAGTCGTCATATCCTTTTATAATTTTGCGTATATGTAGTTTGGAGTATCTACTTTGAAATACACAGCACGACCCATTAAAATTTCAAAGTTGCTTTTTGGCCAAAATAATGGATTTCTATCCCATAGTGTATCGACGCGTCGCTGTAAAGGATAGCGGCGCCTTTATATAAAATAGTCCGATTGCAGGCGGCCTTTTTATGTGTTTTTGTGTTATTTTCAAAGAGTACCGAATTTGCGCTTTTAAAATGTTCTTACTATATGTGTGTACTCGATGGATACCCGCTTTATAAATTCCACAAAGCGAGAGTCCAAGCTGATTACCAAAAATTTAACATTGTTCTGGGTGTCTATAGTGAAACTAAAATTGTCTTTACAATAACTAAACAATTACCAATTTTCGCGTATCATCCTGTATCGCAGCATCTTCACGCGGAGTGATGCGTAGTGGGAGGAAGATGCGGAATTCAGTTATAAATAGTCAATGATTTGGAAATAGCAATATATAAATATTAAATAAAAAGAATAACCTTAGAAAAATTACATCACAAATTGTTTAAAGTCTTGTGAGTAAGGTGACTGTGATTTTAAAATTTTATTGGATTAATATTTTTAACAACAATGAAGACATATTTAGTTTTGGTAAGTAGAAAGTGAACTTTGTTTATATCGCGGAATTACATTACATTGTTAGGAAGGTTAAGGTAGAGAACAAGGTAAAATGTTTAATCGTCTATTTAAAAAATTACCTGGCTAATTACAATATTACATATAAGTAGGGACATTTAATGAGGCCTATAAGTGCCTTGTTTGTAATTTTTCTCGATTAAATAAAACATGCAACAGTAATCTGGCGTATTTTTCCCACTGAGTTAGTAAAAATACTGAAGAAAATATTTTTATTAAAATAAACAAAAATATCACCTAAAATTTTTTCGAAATTCTTTTTATTACAATATTATGAAAAAAGTCTCATTAAGAAAATGTTTTTAAAAACTTTTTGATTAGTGTTATTTTAAATTCTTTAAAAAAATACTGGATTTATTAAATTTTTTATAATACGAGGAAGGTCAGAACTATGATTATGATAATGCCCGCTTATAATGCCCTAATGCGCTAATATGGAAATTTTATTGCTTATCCAATTTTATTTCTCTCACAATAAAGATCAAGTTTATACAAACATGTATTAAAATAAAATCAATAACTTACCAGTTCCTGAAAATATGCCATTAAAAAGGTTTCGGTTTTTGAAGAATTGCGTTCGCATCTTTCCAAATACCAAATATGCCATACTCCCGATCATACTGTTGCCTTGATTTAACTAGCAAAAGATTTTCGGTCGCTTTTATGGCCTTTTCTCTTATATTTTGTGGAATTTCTTCCATTTTGAGCAAATCGTTAAATAAAAAATGCCAACTGACTAACTGATAAAAACATCAAGTCAACATCAAACTTAACACCAGTCATTATCTACTTACGTATACAGGTACAGGTGTAACTTATTTTTATAATGCGAATAAATAATGTAATTAGTCATTAAAAACTCTTTTTGGGTAAAACATAAAGCATTGTATGCACCACGGGCTTTACTGGACTATAATGCCCATCAGGTCGAAATCTAGCCCTCGGGCCAGAGTCCCTCGGGCTATTTCGACCTTCAGGGCATTATAGTCCTAGTAACGCCCTTGATACATAGATAGCTATTAAATTAAAATACTGGATTTATTACATTTTTTTATAATACGAGGAAGGTCAGAATTATGGTTCACTTCAGTCTTTTGAGATAATAGAGAATTATTGTAAGTTGCCCTGTTAAAGTCGGAAATTATTAATACCGGCCTTATTTAAATAGTGCTTGTACTCATAATTTAGAGTTATTGCAAATCATGTTGACAGTACCATTAACCTAAAAAGAAGGAAAACATTTAGTAGTTTTTCTTTATTGTTTTGTGTTGTAAAGTTTTTTTAACACAATTACAGAAATACATTTGAAAAAACAAGGTTTTAAGTATTTTTACTTTTAAAAACTTTTCGTGAGCGGCAGCCGTTTGGTTAGACAGTTCCGAAGTTAAAATAAGGCCAAAATAAGGCACGACCTAAAACCGACATAAATAAAGCTTCCTTATTATGGGAGTCCTTATCCTACCATGCATCTGCGCAAGCTCAGATGTCAAAATAAGGCCGGTATTATTAGTACCTGACCTTATTTCACTGTGCAATAATTCTCTAATAATATAAATAAAGATTTTTCTCGAAGCATTATTTTAAAGTTGTTATTTTTGCAAGATTCGTCCCTTCCCAGTGGCGCATTTACCAAAAGGCTGAGTAGGCTGAAGCCTATGGCGGCGTTTTTAGGGGGCGGCAGACGTTGTTTAGGGGGCGGCAAAATTGGTACTTATATACTTATAAAATAATTTTGTGGATTTCGAATTTGATTTGGTACGTACAGTAGAAAGTGAGGACCTTTTTTTTGCTCTTCAAATTTATTTTTCACGGTAAAAAGATAACAAAGGGGCGGCGAAAATATAATAGCCTACGGGCGGCAAATATGTAAATGCGCCTCTGTCCCTTCCATTTATTATAATTAAAATAGATTAGCGAAAAATTATGTAACAACATAATTGTATTAAACTTAGTTAATTTTACACATTTTTTGAGCTTAAAAATTTATAATAACTTCGAATTTCGTGTTTGTAGCTTATCATGTTATTACAATAAGCCCTTTAATTATTAAATAGAATAAAAATCTTTTAAATTTTCCACCCCCTATGAGCGGCTTTTACAATATCATGTTAACAAACTCAGGGTAAAATTATTATGTGGTTGAAGTAATAGCTAAATTTTAAAAGCTGTCAAATGCATTGTCACCTAGATTTACCAAATATGGTTTGCTTCTAGGGTAGGAGTATACTAACTTACTGACTCGACATATTAGAGACATTTTGCACCTCTTAAAATAACAGACGTTTTTTGGCCTCCTTATGGTTATCGTTATTAAACATAACGATTACAGCAGCAGTTTTAGACAGAGATTTTGCAGCCTCTTCGAATAAATTTATCTTGCGTCTGCGCTTTCGACATATAACCTTATTTTTACCTGTGGTTCACCGATTTTAAAGTTTACGAAAAATCAGTACTTACTTTTATTTTCCTTAAGTTATATATTGATATTTAAATATATGCAAATAATTCTCTTCATTTTGTTTTTCAAAGTAGATGTAACAATACAGTATAAGCAAAACACAAAAAGTAAGGTTAGGTTTGGTAGTAGAATAAAAAGCAAGTGTGCCAGATTGTGACATGTAAATAGATTACTGATTTAAAACATCCTTAAAAATGCAAGTCCGTTTTAATTTCTTTACACTATTTTATTTTTCTTAGTGCTATGGATATTTCGCTAATTAGAGCCTATGTATTAATGATATTTTAATTAATACGGCATTAAAATGTCAACCTTCTTAAATAATTAATAATAAAAATTCTACAATCCGACAACCACGCAGTTTAACAATAACGATAACGGATCATGTTTGCGATACTGCGCAGACTCAGAATAACGTTAACCACAACGGAATTGCAAAATAGGAGGTGCAAAATTTCTCTATTGTAAATGCCGCTTTTACTGTAACAATTATTTACTACATTAAATTAGAAAAAATATTACTTTGTATCTTAAGTCGGTGTTACTTTATAACAAAAATGTTTTTGTTACTAAAAGATCTTAAAGTTTCTTGCCTATGCGACTGTTAGCAGTTCAGTGAATCTAAATAAAAATTTAAGTAGCTAATTGAAAAGATCAGCTGACTAAAAAGACTAATGAAATTTGAGGAAATAGCTTTGTTCGCGGGTCTAGTAATGAACTGATTCTGAACCAGAATCGAACTGGTTTAGAATTGTTTTAAAGCGCATGTCTAGTTATTTATTAGTTCGGAATTTTTATTTACCGCGAACGATTTTCTATACAGCTGAGGATGTATTCTAATCTAGCCTTTTGGTTAGGATTTTTATGGTTAAATTGGATACTACGCAAAAAAATTAAATTCAAACAAAAAGGTAAATTGTTATACTGTCGAAAGCCACTCGAGGTCTCTCGGCGGAAGACGAGGGATTCCCTTCCTCCTCTCGTTTTTAACATAAGTACCTATGTGTATTTAACTAAAGATAAAATTCAAACATCAAGAAATGGTAAAATCTTGTAATATTGTCTATATTTTTTAATTAAATCTTTATTTATTTTATTGCATACATACATTCATACGGAATACAATTAAAAATCCTTTGTTTATATACGCTTAGAATCACAAAAATATAAAAAAAATATTCAACAGGTATATTAACCCGCATAACAAATAAACTGTAATACAACGGTTTGTTTCTGTACCACAAAAACAGAAAACAGCTGACCATGTCGACAATGCGCATGAAATTCCGAAGTGAACTTTTAGTTCCAACAAAAATCCCAGGACTGCTAATCAGGTTACGAACCGGTAACGAACTGATTCCATTGTAACCCGCGAACACAGAACTGTGACTACGGGATTTTACTTACCGCGAACGCTGCTTTTTCACTGCGCATGCGAATAGTCCCAGAACCGGTTCAAAATCGAACCTGCGAACAAAGCTTATATTTTATATTTACAACAACAAATTTTTCTTTTTCACCATCAACCCTATTTATATTTTGATTGATTTAGCATTATGTTTACTTAAGTTTTTTCCTACTCACAGACGAGCAAAATACAACCTGTTTTTTGGCTTCTGCTTAAAATAATATGCCTATTTAATTTTCCCTTTCAGTCTTATGAATGCTTTAATAGATAATCTGGAGAAGCCCCGAACTTTCTACTTTATTCGCTACTTTATCCTTAGAATAACTTGCTACAAAATCTGTTTCTTGCAAAAATGCAGTTTTTTTGTATTGCGGAAACCATAACTGTCGTTAAATATGGGAACATCATATTAAGATTACCACAAAAATAATATAACTATAGTATATTACATTACAAGGGTGGAAACTGACTTATTTCACACGAGTGGCAATATTGTTGCAAGAGGCGTCAGCCGAGTGCGACAAACCCACGAGTGTAAGAAAGTGATTTTCACACAAGTAATGTACACTATTTTTCCTACGACCACAAGCTGTTCACCAAAAAAAAAAAGTTGTTTGTCTTCACAGAAAAAAAAGAAAACAATTGAAAACTGTGCATCACTAGGGTGATATATACTTTTCCTTACTGCGATATATTATACTGTTTAACAATATTTTTATATCAAAAATCACCTACCTAGTAGCTTTTCATTATTTTAATTATTAATTAAAAAAGGTCCTCATTTAAAAGATATTGCATGGCTTTTTCATTGTAAATCCCATTAACAGCCAGATAACTCAAAATTTATTTTAAATAACAATGACACCTTTATATTATACTTTGCAATACTAGTGTTGTAAAGTACTTTGCAACACTAGTGTGATATAAGGCATTTTCTATGCATGAAAACAGTGTGCTATTTACTATTTTCACATGTGGTCGTAGGAAAAAAAATGTTTCGTAATATCTTACATTTATTTCAGATATTAAAAAACTCAAAATTTTAAATAATAATTCCACAAACTTACCATACCCGCCACATTTAAAATTTTCTTTAAAACACGTTATTTTGACATAAACAAATGATTATGGCGTTGCTCATTTATTTTTATTATTTCATGGCTACAGTTGTTTTAAAGAAACCGGATTGAAAAAAACGTACATGTGATGATGAGATGATATTTGCCAATTATTTTCAAGGCATTAAAAATAAATATTGATTTTTTAATTGTTAGTAATATAATTTACCTCGACTTATTAATAAAATTTATAAATACTAATTTAAAATTTAGGATTTGTGAAATTATAGTTGTAATAAAAATATATTATGTTTTAAAAAGGATAAAAAAACATTAAATAAAGGTAATTTATACAGGGTGTTTGATAACTTATCCGACAAACTTTAAGGGCTAATTC
>JACEGR010007977.1:0-42397 GCA_014170235.1 Listronotus bonariensis
TCTATCTCTCTCTATTTTTTTTCACTTGGTTTGGTCCGCCTTTCAGGTCCAAGTCAGCACCTCTCCCCTTCCGGACCATGCTTTCCTGAGGGCTTCGTCGGCGGAAAATCTGGATAATCGAACTCGTAGCTCCAGAAATTCCAAAGAAAACAAACAATTCAGCAATCGATGCAATGCATAAATTGTCGGCTGTCAAACCAAGATCAGCTACTGGTGTTACGTATAACCTTCACTTTCACTACTGACAGTTCCCATGGCACGCCCATCTATTTCCCGCCATTTGAGAAATACCTCGTGTTCACCACCAAACAGGATATCATCAGCTTATAGGAATCTTCGCTCACAGCGCTTAGATCCAGAAGAAAAATGCCGTCAATTTGGCGTAGAATCTTTTTCGCCACGATCCCCGAAAGGTAAAAACGTTCGTTGCGACACCTCACAGCCGCTTCCTCCGGGAAGAACTTTGTAGTTCTCTACGCAGGTCACGCGCTGTCCGGAGGTATCCGTCAAAATCCAAGCAACCAACCTGTTTGCGCGTTCCTTTGGGTCCAAAAAACTGGCAATGTCTGAATCACCGGCGAAGCATTCGTCCAGGCCCTTTGAAACCACGTGAAGTCCGTCCTCATCTACGTCCGCACTATGTGGCGGGGTATGCGGCGTGAAACAGCACGGCGGGTATGTTGCAAGTTTGGACGCCGCTTAAGACGAAAGGCACAGTATTAGGTTCAGCACCTCGATCCTTTCCTGATGGGATTCGATTGTTATGATGTACCCTTACTCATGGTCAAATACTTTGTATATAGGTATCAGGAGCAACATTCTAAAGGATTCACTTAAGGACTAACGGAACTACTGTTACATTTGTTAATTTGTCTTTATTTTTTTAAAAAAGCTTTCAAGTTTAAAATTAAAACAAAAAAACTTGAATGCTTTATCTTTAAAACCAAAGCAACCTAAAATTTCGCTCTATTTTCGCTCAGTCAACATCGAAACTTTTTTTTTGCCACTCGGGATTTTGAGGTAAATAAAAAAGAAGCTTTTAGAAGAAGCTGTTGTAAGAGTAAATACATTAATGAGAAAAGACATCCTTTTATTATTTTATATTAAGATAAGAAGTGAATTCTGTTACGTCTAACACATTTTCTCTTTATGGTAGAAATAGTATTGTCAGTTTCATTTCCGCTGTGCTGTATTTGTCAAAGCTACCCTCGTATGTACAGGATGTTGTCAAATTCCATACTTTTTAGAGATGAGCATAAAATCACTACTGCTGTGAATCATATACTGTGAATAAAATTTCACATTCACGACCTGTTAACAATTTTAAATTTACCTGTGAATAGCTAAACTGTAAATGATATATGTTTTTACATACCTAATTATCAAATTAATTGTTGTGTGTAAACTATGAATGAAACTTTTTCACTATGCTTAAATTTCTGTTATTGTAAAAGAATTGCTAAACTGTAAATGACATTTTTTACATAATAATCAACTTAACGTTGCGAATAATTTACTGCTTACTATGTTTTGAACATGTTTTGTTTTTATTACTAATACATAATTATTTCCAATTTATTTCTGGTTGTTTGACATTTAATTTTCGTTATGTTACACCTTTTAGGACAATAAAACCGTTTAACATATTTTTTATGTAGATTTTATTTTTAGTTTTTAGTTTTATTGTTTGTTGGTACTTTTATTTCTTAGGTTCTTCTAATGCCCCACTATAACTAAAAGAACTAACCAACGATTTTATATCGGGTTAGTTGTGAAAATATGTTTATTCGCCATTTTGTGGCGGCAGTCATATTGCCTTTTTCATAATGAGCTCTATTTCACCAATCAAGCCCTTTCATTTGATACCCATATTGAGGTTGCTGTGAAGTAATATGTAATCCGCCATTTTGTAGCGGCAGCCATCTTGGATTTACAATCGTAAAGAATGTACTATATTGTATTGTTATCAAGACTAAGAGTGTGTACCAAACTTCAAATGAATCGGTCGTCAGGAACGGAGTCAAATTTCAATTACTAAATGTGACTCAAACAAATAATTACTATCAAATCAAAAAAATAAATAATAAAGAGGCAACGTCTAACACATTTTCTTTTATGGTAGAAATAGTATTGTCAGTTTCATTTCCGCTGTGCTGTATTACAAAGCTACTTCCCTTATGGGAAACTTGGAAACCATAAGAGATATTAAAAATCCGATACCCCATCCTCGAGCTCTTTTTGGAGAAAACATTTATGGTAAAAACAGATCATCGCTATCGCGAAGCGTTTCAGAGATACAGGGTGATTCTCGATTTTTCACTTTTTGAAAAGGTCCTGTAGCTTTGTTGTTATTACAGATACGAGAAAACTAATTGCACATTATACAGACACTTTTTTCCGTAGAATCCAGTGGCGTAGCCAAAAATTTTTGAGCTGTCATTTTTGACATATGACCCAAACATGTTTTTTTATTAGGGACACCCTATAAATGAATAGGTAATTAAATTGCTTGTTTTTTCTGATTAAAATAATATATCATAGTAGGTGGTTTAATAAATTTTTACGTCAAATATTGGAAAAATTATGATTTTAAAGACGCATTGCGGCTTCTATCTGTTTTTAAATTGTTTTGTATTTTTGTTTTAAAAGGAATCTGTCATCCCTTAGCTCAGGAGACATTTCTGTAGAAAAAAAAACAAAAATTAGTTTACAACAACAATAATAAACAAGTTATATTAATTAAACTTAAAAATTTATCAATTTTTTTAATTTTTGATTTTTTATTTTTTTATTTTTTATGGATTCTCCATGTCAACTTTACCAATAGAGCAAAAAAAAACAAAAAAAATTTAAAGTCAAAAAAAAATAGAAAATTTTTTGACACACCCTGTATAACTTTGATTTTAATTTTTTTATACAACATTATCATACTAATACAGAACCAAAATTTTTTTGCTTCAAATTCATAAATAAGGACGCTATGAATTTTTAAATTTTAACATAAAAATAATTATTTTTTAATTTTTTGGGACACACTGTATCATTTATATATATATAATAATATTCTTCCTTATCATATATATTAACCACCATAATTTTCATCCTTATATATTCATAAATAAAATTGTAGGAAATTTTTTAAAGTTTAAAATAAAAAAAAATCATTTGATTTTTGAGACACCCTGTATCATTTTTTATGTATAATAGCTATTTTTTTCACCATCACATTTATCAAATACAAAATTTCATCCCTTTATTTTCTACTTTTTAGAGATGAGCATAAAATCACTACCTGTGAATAACATTTCACATTCACGACCTGTTAACTAGTTTAAAATTTACCTGTGAAGAGCTTAACTGTGAATGGTATGATTTCACATACCCATTATTAAATTAACTGTTGTGTAAATGGCTTAACTATGAATGATACTTTTTCACATAGTTATTAAATTTCTGTTGTGTGAATGGCTAAACTGTAAATGAAATTTTTTACATAATAATCAACATTAACCAGGTTGCGAATAATTTACTGCTTACTATGTTTTGAACATGTTTTGTTTTATTACTAATACATAATTATTTCCAATTTATTTCTGGTTGATTAGCATTTTATTTTCGTTATGTTACACCTTTTGGTCCCGTTTCTTTTGTTTTAAAATACTAAATTATATGTTCACCTTTTTTTATGCGCATGTATGTACAAAATATAATATATTAAACTAGGTATAGTTTTGTTATTTTGTTACGTATATGATTTCGTGCAATAAAAACAATATTTTTGCCTTCTTTTTTTCAATTAATTTTATCACCATTCATTTCACCCTACGCTGACAACATAATACAAATTTTTACTCTTATCTTCTGTGAAATAATGGCGTCGTTGTCGCTCTTTTATTCGATTATACTTAAATTCACATTCACAGGTTAAAATCACTGTTAATAAAAAATCACAATCAAATGTATACCTGTGGATGAAAATTTTCTCTAATACTGTTTTATAGAAAAGTCATGTTTGTGTGGATCTTATTTATAAACACGGGAAAGGGTTACGACCCAGCGCCATATTGGCGACCATTTTTTGACGTCACAAGCCAGAAAGAACATTAACTTTTTTATTTTTTATTTTGATGATACAGTTGGTATATTTCTACTAATTTGAATAAAAAATTACATTCCGAATGCAATAACACTGAATTTGCTACTTTTTGACTTTTTAACTGCATTTTTTAATTTTTTATTTTGAATTTATAGTGTCATTGTACTTGAAATGCCATTTTAAATTAAAATTAGGTAAAATATATCGGGTCTCTCTACTAAAAATAAAAGAGAACGTAATTTCCGACTAACCGCAAGTAAGAAAAAACAAATAATTTCGTAAAACAATGCATATTTTTAACACACTTTTTATTAGCTTGGGTTTGTATGTATGTATGTATGTATGTAACGGAATCTTTAAGCTTAATTTTCACCAACTTCCAGCGATTAGATTTCTTTGAAACTTTGCACACGTATCAAGGACCCATGACAATGCAATAATCTGCAAACAGTATCCCGTTATCCTGATTAGGATCGCCAGGATAAATAAATTCCTGTATAGATTTTCTGTAGGAAAGTAACAGAGAAAGAGCTGGTGCGCGATCTGCGCATGCGTGACAGTGTTCGGACGTACTCTCAGCATAAGGCTGACAGTAACTTGTTCGGAGTAGTTGCGTTCTAAAACCCCATGCAACAGTGAAGCTTTAAATGAAATGATTAGATTACCAAATAGTTCGTGAAACATTTCAATATCACATGTCCGCAGAAAACGAATTGATATATCGAACTTAAAAATGAAAAATAAATAATAGTTTAAAGAAACTAAAAAACACTCTTTTATATGCAACCGAACTAAAAATTAGAAAATAATTTTTCATTACAAAGAAGTTTGTATTACAGTAATAAAGGTCAAACAATGAATCATAATTATATACCTCAAAATAGAATTATAATAAAATTTAAGATAATAACAGAATAATTCACTTCAGAATAAAAGCGTGGGGTGCTTAATATAATAAATGTTATAATTATTTCATTTGTAAATATCGATGAGCGAAAAGTTATGAAAAAATAGTAAAATGCACCCCACGCTTTTTACTCTGAAGTGAATTATTCTGTTATTATCTTAAATTTTATTATAATTCTATTTTGAGGTATATAATTATGATTCATTGTTTGACCTCTTATTACTGTAGTACAAAATCTTTGTAATGAAAAATTATTTTATAATTTTTAGTTCGGTTGCATATAAAAGCGTGTTTTTTTTATTGCGGCCTTAAACCCTTATAAACGACACTGGTAATTTTTTTCTTAAATGCCAAAAAATGCTTCTTATGCATAGGAAGCGCCACCCCCTCCCCATTTTTTGTTCTTTCTGAATTGGTATAAAAGGTTTTTCATTTTTTTTTAACACCCTATATTTCAAAAAACTAAGACGTCCAAGACATATGTTTATATAAAGTTTTTTTCCTAATTTTCACTGTACTATGGCCCGTTTATGTTTGTCGGTTGAGTTACCAAACACCTTGTATAAATATTTTATAGATTTTTCGTATTTTGCATCAAAGCAAAAATAGTTTTAAATATTTTTTATCGCATGGCTTGAATATCATGCGAAATGTTGGCAACTGTAAAAATTTAGTCCCAAATAATAAAAAGCAAAAATGCTGTTTGTTATTTTTAAATTTAAATAGCCATTGTTTTGTTGTATTGTATTTCAAGTTAATGTGTACTTTATAAATAAGGCACGTTAATAATTGCATTCCTAGAATGTTATATGAGATATTTATTTTAAAACTTAATAAATGATCTTTTATTAAAAAAACAAAAACATATTTTATTTGTAATTTGTAAGATAAAAAATAAAATAATTATGAAGAGTATGAATTTACAACTTTCTATCCGGCACTTGCGGTCCTAAAAAAATAAACTATATTTTCCTACAACTAAAAACTTTAAAAAAGATATTTTAAAAATAAATTAGGTATACAGGGTATTTCAGAACTATGGGATCAAACTTCAAGGTGTGATTTCTTATGTTATTTTATGAAAAAAGTTTCCTATGTCCGGAGTTGCTTTCTTACTGAGATACAGAGCGTTAGAGTTTAAGAAAAAATCAGTTTTTTTAAAATATTTTTAATATGCTTAGGCCCATTTGCATAAAATTTGGTACATGTATTTAAAGTAATAAGGCGCTAATTTAGCCTTAACCAAATTGTTATTATTACTAACCAGTGGCTTCTCAGTGGGCATCGCAGCTTATATTATTGAGCAAAAAAGTACGCCACTGACTTTTTTGACGTTTTTATATTTTTTAATAATCAGGCAAATTTTAATACTCCTGTATTTTTTTCGTATCTCGCTTTGTTTTTGAAATAAAAAGTGAAACCACTTTAAGTCATTCTAAAAAGAAGCCCTAAACAGCATATTAAAATAAAATCTAAAATTAAAAAATAAAGAATAGAAATCTTCGTAAATAGAGAAAATTACAATTTTCGATAAAATACACGACTGCTAATTTAATTTAAGGCAAATAACTGTTTTATTTTAATTTTTGCTTTTTATATCATGTTGTATATGAGTAGTTTTTACAAGAAATTAAAGTAGCTTTAATATTTTTTCGAAAACAAAGGTAGATACAGAAAAATAACGAAATTAAAAGTTATATTATTAATTGCTTAACTATAAAAAAATATAAAAATGTCAAAAAAGTCAGTGACGTACTTTTGTTTTCAATAACTTAAGTTGTGGTGCCCACTGAGACGCCACTGGATCGCAGTAATAACAATATGGTTAGGGCTAAATAAGCGCCTTATTACTTTAAATAAATGTACCAAATTTTATCCAAATCAGCCTAAGCATATTAAAAATATTTAGAAAAACTGATTTTTTTTTCTTAAATTTTAACGCACTGTATCTCAGTAAGGAAGCAACTTCGGACATATGTTTATAGGAACTTTTTTTCATAAAATAACATAAGGAATCACACCTTAAAGTTTGATCCCATAGTTCGGAAACATCCTGTATCTGTATATAAAAAATTATGTTAATTGGTTTTATTGTACTATAAGCTAAAAAATATTTGGTTAGTCATAGCTACCAGATCGCACCAATCTTCATCAATATGGGGTATTTATCTGTGACAAATAATAAAACTGTTGGGCGTAGCGTTTCCAGAGTAAATATTATGATAGAAATTTCAGGTGACCAACGATTTCTATTATTTGTCTGATCAGTACCCATATTGATCAAAAGATTGGTGCGATCTGGTAGACTTACCAAATAATTTTTTAGCTTCTAGTACAATAAATATAATATTTTGTTGAAGCGACTATCTTAGATTTTAATTTTTTATTAATGAGCTCTATTCCACCAATCCCTTTTTAGATGCCCATATTAAAGTTGTAGTGAAGTAATATGTAATCCGCCATTTTGTAGAGGCAGCCATCTTGGATTTACAATCGTAAAGAATGTACTATATTGTATTGTTATCAAGACTAAGAGTGTGTACCAAACTTCAAATAAATCGGTCGTCAGGAACGGAGTCAAATTTCAATTACTAAATGTGACTCAAACAAATAATTACTATCAAATAACAAAAAGAATAAATAATAAAGAGGTTAAGTTAGGTAAAACCGTTAAATGAGATACATTAACAGTCAATTAAACATTGGTTTAAAATTTCAATTAATTAAATAACATTTTTCTGTAGAAATTGCGTCTTAAATCCTTTGATTATAAATGTAACTTTTTGTAACCACATTTTTAGTAGGTCGCCACAAATTTGAAGAAGTAATAAAGCTTCGCATTAAACCAAGATTACTGTCTTTCAGAATGCCGCCCTTTTTAATCATGAATATTTAAAACTTTTAGAAAGTTTATTTATACTGGTAAACTTTAAACAGTTTTTAAGAGCTTACACTGTTTTACAATATCTGTATTTTGTTTTAATCAAAAGATTACCAAGAAATTGTTTTTAAACGGTTTTACTAAGCTTGATCTGTTTATTTTTGGGTCGAATTTAGCAATTGAACTTTGACTCCCTTCCTGAAAACAGATCGATCTAAGATTTGGTACACACTTTTAATCTTGATGACAATACAATATAAAACATTCTTTATGATTGTAAATCCAAGATGGCTGCCGATACAAAATGACGGATTACATATCTTTTCCACAACTACCTTAATATGGGTATAAAATGAAAGGTCTTGATTGGTAAAATAGAGTTCATTATAAAAAAACTTAAAATCCAAGATGGCTGCCGCCACAAAATGGCGGATTACATATCTTTTCACAACTACCACAATATGGGTATCAAATGAAAGGGCTTGATTGGTAACATAGAGCTCATTATGAAAAAAAAATTAAATCCAAGATGGCTGCCGCCACAAAATGGCGGATTACATATCTTTACCACAATATAGGTATCAAATAAAAGGGCTTGATTGGTAGAATAGACCTCACTATGAAAAAAATTAAAATCCAAGATGGCCGCCGCCATAAAATGACAAACTACATTTTTTTTTACAGCTACCTCAATATGGGTATCAAATAAAAGGACTTAATTGGTAGAATAGAGCTCACTATGAAAAAACTAAATTTAAAGATGGCAGCCGCCACAAAATGGCAAACTACATAGTTTTCACAACTACCCCAATATGGGCATTTAATAAATGTAGAATAGAGATTCTGAAATAATTAAAATAGTTTAGATCTTGTAGGTATTTTTACTAATCTAAACAAAGAAGTCCTTCAACTAAGAGTCGGTATTCAAGCATAGGTATGGGGTATTGATTAGACAAATAATAAAATCGTTGGTTAGTTCTGGTTAGTTATAGTAAGGCATTAAATGAACTCAATAGAATGAGAAGAATCAAGTAACAACAATACTAAAAACTTGAGAATAAATTATATAAAACCATTTTTTATGTTTAACGGTTTTATTACAATATAAATGATGAAGGTTATGTAGTAGAGGCATAAAAATATTTCGATAAGATTTTGCTACCAGATCGCACCAATCTTCTCATTAATCAGGGGTATTGATCAGAAAAATAATAAAATTGTTTATGAGCAATTTTTGCCAATGCGTGAAAACGAGACAGTCTGTAGCAATGACACAAAGATGTTTACATGTACGTTTTCTTTGTCTAATCTTTACGTGCTAGTGCTCAACTAACATAAACACAATTAAACGCATCGAGCTGGAACGACGTTTATAGGTTAGTGCGACCTCTGGCTTAAAAGACCAAAGCTCTGTTCACTTCGCCACCGGAGAGACTATGGTTATGACTTTAATAGTAAAATAAAAATTCTTATCATATTGTTTGCTCTTTCTCTCTCTTTAAAATGCAAAATTGTAAATTGATCCACTGTAAACGTATACAAAATATGCTGTTTGTTTCCTATTTTTTTTATTTTTTATAGAATTATAAAAATTTTCTCTCTCGCCAGCGAATATTTTGCTTATTTTGCTTTTAGTTACGTTTTGCTTAAATAAACAAAAGGCAAATAAGTAAACAGGTGTAAAAAACAGGAAAAATATATTTTTCCATACTTATATTTACATCTTTTAATAAAATAAAGAGATATTTAATACTTAATATGCGTAAAAATAATTGCTTTAACAGTTTATTCAGTGTTTTTAAATTTTCTGCGATGTTGCTTTTATTTAAAAATAAACCAATATTAAAATAAATAATAGTTAAAAATCTTTTAGATACTTAATTAAATACATTCAGAAATTATTGAATATTAGTTTTTCCTACAAATCTATGTGAAAATAGTGAATAGCACACTGTTTTTATGCATATAAAATCTACCGTGAGAGTTTTTTAAGAGCACTTTTACAACAGTAACGTAAAAACGAGGGTTTACAAATGAAGGCAAATGAAAGTATAGTTAGACCCATATTTATTTCATTCTGAAAGCGATGCCGCCAAGTACACAAAAAATTATAAAGCAAATAAACCCTTTTGTGAACAATGATTTATTGCAGCAAAAATATTCAACTCGACGACTACGCCACGTTGCAGGTTTTATGGCACGCCAGAGACGAAATAAGAGGATGTTTTTTAAGTACGTGATACGTGTTTTCGCAATATTTTTATTTATTTATCTAAAAAATATGCAATCAGGCTCTGTCAGAGGCTATGTGCTTTCGAAAAGGTTTGTTTACTGTATCATTTTTTGTGTACTTGGCGGCATCGCTTTCAGAATGAAATAAACTATCGGTTCTTTCTATACCTATAATTGATGGGCCTCGTTACGGAGATACAGGCCAATACGGTTTTTTCACGAAATGGCGGCACTAATTTTGCCTTTTTGTAAAGTATGTTGTCGTTTTTAGGTTCATTACGTCATAACGCATATGTTTGTAAAAAAACTTCTGCCGAATTATGCAGGAGAAAATGCTTTATTCCCTGAACTATTAAGAAATACCATAATTTTTTTTTTATTAGAACGTAAGGATTGAAGGATATTGGGGTTTTTTACCATCTGTATTTTATAATTATCCTAAATGACAAAAAAAGAAAAGAAACAAATATATAAACCTAGTAGAAACGTCTACTTGGCTGGTTACTTTAAAATTGCGGAGCCTCTAAATAAAGTGGATAACCCCGGGTCGCAATGAAGACGGTAACACGTGTTTCATCCTTGTTGGAAATCATCACAACCGCTGTACATTGCTGACAACTTGACTATGTTTCTAGTCGCCTAATACATAATCCCCGTCGAAACCAAGGGAGTAAGTTTAGACGGCCAGAGCCATCTCGCCAAGCAATTCCAAAACAACCAACCAGAGCACCGTTGGGTTAAGATTTGGTAAAGGGCGCCATCTAGGTGTATATGGCGTAAAGTAGCACGTGCTGTAATACCAACAAACCAAAATGGAAACTGGCACACTCATCAGTTCATCATCAGGTGGCGTGCAGCAAAAGCTGAAAGGTATGATAAAATCACAAAAGGCAGTATATTTAACCCAACTGCATATAATAATAATAATAAGAAGTAATGTTCTTGAGCCTAAGAATAAACAATTTAATAAAAGTTTTAAATTCTTGGGCATAGAGGCTCCTAAATGACAAAAAAAAGAAAAAAAAAAACAAATTTATTTGGAGGCTCCGTAATTTTAAAGCAACCAGCCAAGTAGTCGTTTCTACCAGGTTAATGTATTTGTTTGTTTTCCTTTTTGTCATTTAGGAGCCTCTGTGCCCAAGAATTTAAAACTTATTATATATATATTTAATTATATAGATTTAAATTTTTTGTTTAAGGGTTTATTAGTTTATAGACATTTTTTATAGCAAATGCTTTTAATAATAATAGCCAACCCATTAATCTTTCTTTTTTAAGTCGATGAAAAATAAAAAAAAAATCATCTGGTTTACCATTTATGGCGGTCACTGTTTTAAGCTTATATAATACAAATAATTACAAGTTATACTTTACTGCTACTAAAGAGTTTCTTCAGCTGCAAATAGATCGGTTAAACTACCGCCAGCAATAAAAGCTCAGTGATAAATTTTCTGGTAAATGTGCTTGACAAGAATTTTAAGTTTGTGCTCCGAACGTGTTTCTCTGATTGATGAGTTGCTATAAACGCCCATTTTATGTTTCACCTACGGCGAGTAAAGTTGATGTTTTAAAAGTTAAGTAGAACTTATACTCATTTGTAACGACGTCATTTGTGTTTATCTTTCTTTAGAACAGGGTTATTCATTTTAAAGTAAACAATGCCTTATTTTTGAACTTTCCTGTACTTTTTAATAAACGGATGCAGCCATTTCTTTAAAAACTTAGAAAAACATTGAAACCAATAACAAGAGAGTTACAGCACAAGTGACGTATTTTTAAAATAAAATACCCCGCAAAATTTTATATTATTGGATAAAGATTTTTACGAGGAATTTGGTGATATAGGGTTTTCTGGGTTTATTTTCTGCGGTTCTAATGCAATTGATTAAACTGTCTTATACTATAAGGATAGTTTCACCTGAAAAAACTTGGCTGCCATAGGTTACAGGTGCTTATTTGTACAAGTCAAGAATGTTGAAAATACCTTTATTGCTTTTTGGGTTTAGAAATAGATATATCATATTATTTTTAGCATTTAATATAACGAAAAGCCCTTCTTCTCATAAAAACCTCATTATAAAGCTACTCCAAAAATAAATAAACCCATTTTTAATTCTTGACTTTGACAAATAAATACCTGTGGCAGCCAGGTTTTTCACGTGAAACTATTTTTTTATACTATAATGCAGTTTTTAATAAATTGCATCAGAACCGCAGCAAACTCTATATTACCAAATTTCTCGTGAAAATCTTTATCCAATATTATAAAAATATGCGGGGTATTTTATTTAAAAATACGTCACTCGTGCTGTAACTCTTTTGTTTTTGTTTTCAAACGTTTTACTGATAAGTTTATAAAATTCTACGAAAAAAAATACGAAATGGCTTTATTCGTTAAAAAAATACAGGAAAGTTTAAAGATAAGGCCCTAGCTTACCTTTAAAGAATAACCCTGTACATTCCAAACAGCGGTGCCAACAAACTTTAAAAAGTGGTGCTACAACATATTAAAAATGTTTTTACTCGCGTAAAGTAGTTGATTTGCGCACCTGTTTAGCATGCGAAAAGGTAAACTTTGCGCATGCATTCTCACGTAAGAAAATGTATTGGTTGTTAGAGCAACAACAAAGGAACGTTAAAACTGCCAAATACTATTTAACGGTAAAACGTTATCCGTAGGAGAATAAAAATAAATACCTATATTCTTTTATCTTTGAGACTGCCCACAAAGGCTATATCAAAACCAAAACGTCAAATGGCAAACGGAAACAGAAACGTCATCTATAAATTAAGCTTATCCAAACTTCTCAGTATGGATGATGGAGGGGAGGATAACCATCTTTTATGGCGAACAAGTTGAAGAAATGGCCATTCAAATGTAGCAAATTGGGATGGCGCTACAGTAGCCAGTGGAGGGATTTTGGTATTTCTTTCCTTTTTTATTTGTATCTATCTGTCCCTTTAGTATCTCACTCTAATAATTCATGCTCATTGGTTAAAAACCTGCTTTGGCTACTGTGGCGCCACCTTAAGTTGCTCTTTTCGACGGACACTTTTTAAAACATTCAGATGGTTATCCTCCCCTCCACCATACTTCTCAGAAAGAATTACTCGTAGATATTCGATTTCTGGAAGAAAATGTAGTGGATGTAATTTTCTGTCCAAAAAAATTGTCTTTATAAAAAAATCGTGCACTGTGATTATTGCTAATTAAAAATCTGAAATTTTCAAAAAAATAAATGCTCTACAAGCATTAAAAACAACTAGAAAATATTGCAGAAAATATCAAATTAACAGCTAGCTTTAAAACCTTTTGAACAATATTTATAAAACTTTTTGTCAACCATTTTTGAAACCAAAGTAAGGCTTTAAAGCTTCAGTGGTTATCAATAAAAAAAATAGAAATTAATAGTTGTTCATAATGTTATTTTGTTCTTATAAATACAGGGTGTTCGTTTGAGAAAACTTTCCACTCAAGTTACATGCTTCGAGAGAGACAGAGACAGTTTTGAGGGAAGATGGCCAGAAACACGTCAAGATGTTTGTTGAGGGGGAACGTTTTACAAAGAAATTGGACGGCGCCCCTTTAGCCCCTTAACCACCAGGGCCACCACCCAAAATTGCTTAAAAGTAAGAAGGCGGGTCGAGTGGTACATCATTTTAAAGCTCTGACGAAGGTACCTTATAACCCTAGAATGTAGGAGTCAAATATCTTCACCTCTTACAGAATGGCAGTACTTTAAAAATTACCTAAATACCTGATTTGGATGGTCATATTTCGGAAACTAATAAAGTTAGATGTACTTAATGTGGTATTTCTTAAAGGAACAATCAGAAAAACAGTATTTTTTGTAGCCGTCGTAAAAGATGTTTTTAAAACTCTAAACTAGTTTATTTTATGCCTTGAAAATTTAACTGAAATATATATATAACGCTTTACTAGGTAGCGAGCGTATTTGTTTAAGCGACTTTATTGTTTGATTCATTTTATTGTCGCCAAACGCGAATGCCTTAAAATAGAACGTTGAAGAAATGACTCGTTTTTCTAATAAATTTGCTTTTACAGTGGATTTTATAACGTGGAACACGGATTTTAATAAATTTTTCAAAATAAACAATTTTTATATCTTTTTTAGCTTTGATATTTCATAAAACCTAATGTCACTTATTAACCTAAGTGTTAGGACGTAAAAAAACATAAATGAACTGTTGCAATCCGTTTCCAGACATTTCCTTATTATATTGTCAAAATTAAGACATCTTGCTTTTATCTGGAGAATATTTTATATTTTTGATTTCTACAGTAAAAGAAAGTTATTACCCATAAAATCAAGACACTCGGCAGCGTGTCAAGCCCATAGATAACCTACATTTAGATCCGCAGTAGCAAGAAGCATTTTTGGATTTTTACGACCTCGCGCAGTAAACAAATGGACGGGTGGACGAACATGCGCACTTAAAAGCCGTGGCAAAATACAAACATAGGCACCCTGACCCTCTGTCTGTGGCATGACCGTGACGCTCATTAGCTACCGTACTCCAGAACAGAAAACCAGGACGCCGTCGACAAATTCTTTCCGATGCGGATAGTCCGTTTGGCGCCAGGTGCGTTTAATCCTCTGATTTGCTTTGCGCACACACCCGTTCTTCGCGTAACTATTGTTTCGCGCAGGCATAGCCTTCTAAACTTGTGAGCCGTGAAGGAGAAAATCTGGCAACACAGCACAGTAGGAATGTCAAGTAAAGGTTAGAAGTAAACGGAAACAAGTTTAAACGATTGCTTAAAAGGTTTTTTTTTCTGTTTTTAAAGTTAAATCGTAGCGTATATTTATTATATAGAAAAATAAAGTAATTCATTGTTATATTTTAAAAATAGGACTAGTGCCAATATGTAAATCGTTGTTTTTACGTTTAAATGTGCGTATGGAGTTGGTGCGTACGGCGTACGATTATGCCACGAACGTATTGCGTTTCCGGGCTGCAAAACGAATTACCCCAGCTATATTAAAACAGAGGGTTATAAAACAACATTTAATTTTCCCAAATACGATGAAATTAGAAAAGCCTGGTTGTGCAGCTATTGACTGGATCAATAGGTGTTTTTTATTAAAACTAAAAAGTAGTACCTATACGATAATTGGACAAATATATTTTACGGGCAAATAAGTAACTAACTAGTGTTTAAAAAAAATGGTTTAATTTGATATCAATAGAGTGAAAAGTGCAGCAAAAACAATTATTTGCCCCAAGCAATATCCTCGAGGACTATATCAACTAATGCGCATAAATATACTGGTAAGTTCATTAAAAAATATTATTCATATAGATATTTTGAAAGCTATTTACTTAAGGCGTGGTTTTAGGGTAACTATAGTGGAAAACCTAATTTAAAGCGTTTGTAATTTTAAAGTGCATCTTATGTAATACAAATTAAGCTTTTATATTTATAACTAAACACACATGCTTTCAATTCAGTTTAAGTATTGCAAGGTGTTGCTAAATAATAAATGTTTAGTTATATTTAAGAAGCCACATTGGTCTGTTTGCAAAAACTGCATAAAGAGTGGTAGAAAAAAATCCCAACAACTTTAAATTTTTAAATCCTTACCAACAAATTTGTATAAGGCAGAAAAAGTTCCTGATAAGTTTTGCAGACACATCATTGCTTTTTAGGGGCAATATAGTATTTAAAATTAATACCTATATTTTGTTTAAAACACTTAAATAATTAATTATATTTAGAATGTAATCTATTGGGAACTTATTTTAATATTTCTTCTGTACAGTGCCGGGTGAATGGCTGCACTTTCTTACTTCACGGCTCTATAAGTTTAGGGGAAGGCTGTGGCGCCGGTAATTGCACGATTCCAACGGCTAGAGGTCCCGTACGAACATTTTTTACCTTCGGGGATCAAGGAAAGATTCACGCTAAATTGACGGGATCTTGGTTTAGAATTGTTTTAAAGCGCATGTCTAGTTATTTATTAGTTCGGAATTTTTATTTACCGCGAACGATTTTCTATACAGCTGAGGATGTATTCTAACCTAGCCTTTTGGTTAGGATTTTCATGGTTAAATTGGATACTACACAAAAGAAAAAATAAATTCAAACAAAAGGTAAATTGTTATACTGTCGAAAGCCACTCGAGGTCTCTCGGCGGAAGACGAGGATTCCCTGCCTTCTCTCGTTTTAACATAAGTATGTGTATTTAACTAAAGATAAAATTCAAACAACAAGAAATGGTAAAATCTTGTAATATTGTCTATATTTTTTAATTAAATCCTTATTTATTTTATTGCATACATACATTCATACGGAATACAATTAAAAATCCTTTGTTTATATACGCTCAGAATCACAAAAATATAAAAAAAAATATTCAACAGGTATATTAACCCGCATTAAAAGTGGCAGAAACAAATAAACTGTAATACAACGGTTTATTTCTGTACCACAAAAACAGAAAACAGCTGACCATGTCGACAATGCGCATGAAATTCCGAACTGAACTTTTAGTTCCAACAAAAATCAGGACTGCTAATCAGGTTACGAACCGGTAACGAACTGATTCCATTGTAACCCGCGAACACAGAACTGTTACTAAAAATTCAGGATTTTACTAACCGCGAACGCTGCTTTTTCACTGCGCATGCGAATAGTCCCAGAACCGGTTCAGAATCGAACCCGCGAACAAAGCGGCCACACGAACCACTTGGTTCCACTCCTCTTTGACCCCTCCATAGCTCAAAACCTATTTAAGGTAAATTCATAAAACAAGCACTTGGAGCGAGCAATTCTAATTTGCTTTGCACCAAGAGCAAACCGAGAAAATGCGCATTGTCACCGAGCTGGTTCAGTTCTCTTGTTTAAAATAAAAGGTTATAGAGACTCATTCCCTAACTTAAAAAAGTTTTTGTTTTAGTCTGAAATACAATAAATTTAAGACGTATTTAAATTGTTTTTACTTCATTTACCAGAACAAATAAGTCAAAAAAACATATTAACTACATTTTTTATCTTAAGCTCCGAATTGGCTGCAAGTTTTTAGGTGTTTTAATTAAAGATGCTTTACTACTTTAAAATAAATTATGTCTCGCCGTAGAAACACCTGTGCAAACAGAGACAACACAAATAATTAATTACTACGACTTGAACCTTTTCTTTAAAGGTGGTAGACAACGTAATGTTTTTAATAATACTACCTTCTTAGACTTCCATTGTCTTTATTTTTAACTAATACACGATGTTTCGGATGGTAAATATCTCCAACCGTTTTTAACTGATAACTAAAATTACTCTTAAGAAACTACGACTTATACAGGGTGATCATTCTTAAGTCGGCCCTATTGCTAACTTCCTTAATATTGGAGATACGAAGTCGGTTAAATTAGTATATAGTAGTACTTTTTCCGCCGATTAACGTGCTGCCAAGCGAAAAACAATTGAACATCGGGTTTTTGATTTTAAAAAGTCGTTTTTTAAACACCCTGTATATTATATCACCATTCAAAGATCTATCAAAGAGCTTTAAAAATGTCTTCATGTGACATATCCAATTTTTAATAGTTTTGGAAATATGGCCATCCCCGGATTTAATAGTTAACCGGCATTTTTAAAATAAATCACTCTGTATAATGACGGTAAATGACCAGTCCCAGATCATTGCTCTTGATATATCCAAAGCTTTTGACCAGGTCTGGCATGCCGCACTTCTTAATAAACTTCCCTCCTATGGTCTTTCAACTAAACTCTGTACTTGGCTCTCTAGTTATCCATCTGATCAACGTATATCAGTTATTGTGGACGGCCATTCTTCAAGCATTTACCAAGTAAATGCTGGAGTCCCTCAGGGCTCAGTTCTGGCACCAACATGGTTTCTTCTTCCATCACGACCTTCTCCCGTCCACATACTAATTCCATTCATAGTTTCGCCGACGATAGTACCCTTCACTCCAGTTTTCAGGTTCCCAAACCCATCACTAAACCTGACTTGGAAAATAAACGCAGAGCGATGCAGATATCTCTTTCGCAGGATCTTAATTTAATATTGGATGGGAGCACCAAAAATCTCGTCCATTTTAATGCATCCAAAACACAGTCATGTTCCTTGTCGCGAAAAGAGTCATCAAATACTCATCCTCTACTTATGAGCGGCCAAGTTTTACAGAGCAAAGACACCTTCAATCTCGTGGGCGTCACATTTGAAAGTAACGTTAACTGGCATAAACACATTGTATCTATAGCCACGGCAGCTTGGCAGCTTCAAAAAAGCTTGATTTCTCTTTCGAGCCAAAAAGTATTTTTCCGGTTCTAATTTATACACTTTATATGTGTCCCAAATCCGACCTCCCTTGGAATATTGTTCTCATATCTGGGGCATGGCGTCCCCCCACAACCCTAAGCATTCTTGATTCTATTCAAGGAAGAGCTATTCGTCTCATTAATGATCCTTCACTTACGGAAAGGCTTCCCTCTCTTGCCCATCGTCGGGCTGTGGGGGACTTATCGCTTTTTTGTAGGTACTTCCATGGCTTCTGCTCTGAAGAATTGTTTAGTATAGTTCCTTCACTTACGGTTCCTAACGGAGAAACTCGTGGGTCCGCACGTATGCATCCCTATACGGTCCAACTGGACAGGCCCCGAACTTCTCACTTTGTTCGTTCTTTTATCTCTAGAGCTTCTAGATTGTGGAACCTGCAGCCCGCGGAGGTCTTTCCTTCCCCTCAAATCTTCAAGTATTTAAGTCCCGTGTCAACAAACTCCCTCTTACCTCGCTTAAGACAACCACGGTACGTTGGTATTTAGGCTTTTAGCCTTCGTGGTTTGTCCAAAGATAAAAAAAACACCGAAATTAAATAAGTTTCCGTTTTATGGTCGTGAACTTATGACCGCAACGCGTCGTGGTCATTATAAAAGCGACCACAACGCGAAATCGCTGGTTTAAATCAACCGAACACCGGATTCTTCCTGTCTTAACTAGTTTCCCTAATGCGGTGCACCATTTCACGTTTGTACTTTAGTTGTTACTTTGACTTCAAGCAGAGTAAGTCGTTTTTGCTTTTAGTCAGATATATTTATCTTGACTATATCGGTTATTGTATTATATTAATTAACATACGTGCGCTGTTGACAACACTATCAATATGTCCAGTAAAGGCATTTTTAACAAAAAATTATTATTTATTATCTATTAATTTTTGCTAGTTGTTTACTTGTTTAAAATAACGAAGTACCTATTATTTTTATGTTTAAGAATATTTCCAACTTTTGAACTATATTCTGTCTTATGTTAACTAAATCTTAAGTGATGTATTTATTTTCAAAATATATGATGCTTTCACTATATTTTAAGGTGTTTAAGTATGTGGTCTCTTTTAATAATTAATTCATCGTTTTATGGTCGTTCTTCAAACGAACAGAACGCATTGTGGTTGCTTCTAAAATGAACACAACGCGATGCGGTCATGAATTCACGACCATAAAACGAGAAACTATTTAATATCGGTGTTTGGTCATTTACCTTCGTCCATAACGCGTAGTGTGCGTTATTTTCGCTCAATGAGCGTTTTGGATATTTTTGCGTAACATATACGTTACACCTAACGTTTTCTTATTTATCCGATCAACACCCCAGATTAATGACAAGATTGGTGCGATCTGTTAGCTAGGACTTACCGATTTATTTTTAAGCTTTTAGTAAAATAAAACCGTTTACCATAAAAAAACTTTTTAATATATTTTATTGCTGTTTTGTTTTAACAACGAAGTGTAAAAATAAGTGGTTCAAGCTATTTTTAAATTACAGCAATAAATTTGAAATAACCGCGTCGTTTATCATAAAAGTTTACTTACCCGAACCAAGCAAAAAGTCGTTATGTGCTTTGCTTCGTATTTCAGTTAATAAATTATTGAAATATGCCAGAAAGGCTGTATATTTTACGATTTATTGGTCGCTGCACCTAAAATACCATCAGACGCCTGCTGAAAACGTTTTACTTAGGCTTTGTTTTTATTAGGCAATTTTTACAGGGTAACCTACTAGATACAGGGTAGCTCTTAAAATTAAACGCATGTACTTGAGAAATATTATTGTCTAAAGACAAATTTATGACTAATATAAACCTACCAAAATATGTTGATAGATACATTAAAATTGTATAGTCTATTTTTAGTGGCCCGCCTAAGAAATTTTGACCCCTTTATGTTTTGTTAAAAAATTATGTGGGTGGGTTATTACACCAAACCACCTTATGGACAAGTCACGCCTGGTTACTTTAAAAGAAGGTTTAATATTTCTATTCTAATTGACTTTTAAAGTAGCTTTTATTTTATAAACCAAATAAATATTTTTTTAGAGTGAATGTGTTAAGGTACTTCTTTGTTTTATAAATAACAACTTTAAATGCTGGCAAAAACTATATATTTTACATATATTTGAACTTTGAAATTTAACTACACGAGCTTCTAATCTTCAGTAATGTTGGGGCACAAGCTCTTATAAAACTTTATAGGCATACAAATTCTATCTGAATTTTGAATTCGTAGGTCGTAAAGCATAAAATACTACGCCCTATTATCGCAAAACTCATCTGGTACAGTGACGGAATTAAAATCTCGTACACCTAATTTTTTCCCAGTGTGATGTTGGCTTTTGCGTACCTGGATCACCTGGAAATATACCTTACTTGACAAATTGTTATAAGTCACACATTTTAAAATTATATTATTTTACTTTTTTATTTTGGAAAATGAATGAACTAGAGAAGGCGAGAGTAATTACTCTATTCGAAGAAGGTGTTTCTCTGGGAAGAATAGCTCAGCAAGTTAGGAAACCAAGAAGCACTATTCAAAGCCTTAGAACTAAATGGGAAAATACAGGATCATTGGAGAGAAGGGCTGGAAGTGGTAGAAGAAAAATTTCAAACGAAAATCAAGATAATGATCTGATAGATTTTTTGCAAAACAATTCATTTTAGATAGCTGTAGAAGCACACAACCAAACTAATTTTCCTGGGACAGTAAGAACGGCATAGTATCGGGAAAAATTCGGAATTGAGAAGCAGCTAAAAAGCCATTTTTGATCGATATGAATAAAGAGCAAAGAATGGGGTTTGCACTGGAATATTTACCGCAAGGTATGGATTTTTGGGAAAGGGTAGTATTTACCGATGAGAAGATTTTTCGATTTTATTATAACGGGCAGATTAGAGTGTATAGGCCGCAAAATACACGGTGCAAAGAAAGATATACCCAATATGTTAAAACAAGTGGAAGATTTTCTGTTAATGTATGGGGGTATATGTCTTTCAGAGGGCTAGGCATATGCCACCGTATTTGAGAAAGATTTAATAGTCAAGCTTATATACACATACTCCAAAATGTTATGTTGCCATCGGTTAACAATATATTTGAACAAGAAAATTTTATATACCAGCATGACAACTGCCCCGTCCATACAGCAAGGAGAGTTTCGGACTGGCTACTGGAAAATAACATTTCATTGTTACCTTGGCCCTCAAGAAGCCCTGATATCAATCCAATCGAAAACGTTTGGGGATATATCGTAAAGGAAATTAACAAGAACAATGATTTCCATCCACAAAACAGTGATGATTTGTGGAATAAAATTAAAGAAACCTGGAATAATTACAATGTTCACCATGCACAAATGCTGATTGCATCAATGCCCACACGTTTAAACTTATTAGTGGAAAAAATGGTGCCGCTTTGAAATATTAAGCCAGTGTTTTGTCTTTAATATTTGAATAAAATAAACTATATATTTATTTTGGAGTCATGTATTTTATTGAATATTAATTAAGGTGAGAAAAAGGTAAAAAGCCAAGTTTACCAAAATATTGAAAATTGACATAAAATGTTAACCTAAGTGTACGAAATTTTATTTCCGTCACTGTACATTATTTATTTATCCTGTAATTGTCACTTCGTAACATGTCGTCCGTCATTCCCTTTACGGTCGGTTGGTCTGGTTTTCATTTCAATTACGCAACGTACACACGTATGTCCGTGCGAACATTTCGAGATGACTAATTCTGTTTACAGTCTGCCTAATCCAGAGGATAATTCTTCTTGCTCAGATTTATTTTCCCTTTACACACAACTGAATAATTTGACGTTATACAGGACAGGTCTCAAAAGAGCTTATTTTGGTATTAATTTTTATTTCTTTATGGTGTTTGGGCCAGCGATAAAAAGGACTTTATGATAATAACCAATTTAAAACCTTTTTAAAAGTCCAGCACGAATATTCATACCGCCATATATGGAAGCGGCGCTTTCACCCAGCCTGCTCAATGTTGACATGTTTCAGGTGTCGGACTGGGCGAACGAGTCACTTTTTTAAATATTGTGCCGAAAACGATAAGGGTTACAGTTAAGAAATTCGTCCAGTCCAATACCCAAAATATGTCAATTTAAGCCTTATGGGTTTTTGACTGTAACCCCCACTTTGGCACAATATTTATAAATTCCATGGAAAACATTGTGGTAAACTTGTCCGACAAAAAAGGACGCTTCACATAGTCCGACACCCGAAACATGTCAAAATTGACAGGCTGGGTTAGAGCGCCGCGCCGCTACCATACCTATACATACCCATACCGGTTGAGCTAAATAACATAACACATAGACAACGTGAGGAAAAGAGACAATCTAACTAAATACCGGCATGTAAACATGCGTGGTTAGTAGTGTTTGTTTTGTGATTCTATTACCGGCCGGTATACCGGTAAAACTGCTTGCTCATATAGTATATGTATGGCGGTATAAATATTCTAGACCGTGAGCCAGGTGCAAAATTTTGTCAGCTATTTCCTTTTAGTCCATAACTGGTAAAATGCTTCGTTGTGAACGTCAGCTGCATCTCCGATGGTGAAATTGTACAGGGTGCTCCAAAAAAAAGATCCATATTAATTAAACTTGTGTTTTTAAATAATACAATCTGTATATAAGTTTATTTGGCTGGTTTTAAATTTTTATCTTTACAAAAATTGATTAATTAGGCTTAAATTTATACAAATATACTTTATACTATTTTAAATATATAGTATATACAGAAAAAAAACGCATTAAAGAAACGTGGCGGTGAAATGGGGTTTTAAAAGTGTGTGCACTCAGTTGGAGTACTACTAGTCTCCAAAATATTAGAGAGATATGAGTACTTTCGTTACAGCCTACGTTCCTTATTTACGTAAGGCGCTATTTAAATACCGCATACGGTACTTAGTGTTTGTTTTTAGAGATATGAAAGACGCCGTATTACGAACGGTTAATTACACCTGTTTGCAAATTTACAATATCAAAAACAAATGATCCTTTAATGTGCGAATACTAAAGTTTTTCCCGTTATTTCAAACACATTTTACTGTACATTTTCCCGCTTTTCCAGATGAATTTTGACTCAAGACATTCTTTTAGTAAAGCAGGCCATTATCGGCCAAGAATTTAACCTTTTCGTTTGTTTTTCACTTGAGACATTTATCCCAAAATAAAAAAGCAAGACTTTATTAAAGGACGTTACAGCACCACCCATATCTCTCTATTGAATTTTTGAGGGCTTTACGTTCCTTGCTTTTAACTTTAGTGCGGACCTTGCCTTACAGGGCCTGATTATGCTTGAAGCGACCGCTTTAGCGTCAAGTCAGAAGGGCGCAAAATTGAAAGTGAAAAGATAATAAAACATTAATATCTTTAAATTGACAGATGGAAGTTTAAACCAAATAATAGCAGGAAAGGAGCGCAAAGTGAAGGAAAGGAGCGGGAATCTTAAGTGTTCCAGAAAGAGAAAGTTATTGGTTTAGCGATTCTTGCGACATTATAAACACAGGATCTTGTGCCGCTAAAAAAAAATATCCTTTTTTTTCCACCAAGCCATAAATACTGCTGCAAAGGGTATTTTCCTTAAGCGGCATGTTGCATGTTTCTGTGTTTAATGTATCATTAATGCGTTTTGTTTTATTTTGTTTTGTTGTTGCATTTTCATTGTTCTAATCATCGCCTTCTAGATGTTAAAATTGTACTAACGGCTCATTCTTGCCACGATAAAATAGTAAAATTATTTAAAACATGTAGAAGGTAACCACCACCTAAATATAAACATGTCAAAATTCGATGGGGTTCAATCTAGTAGCCTGTCTAATACCCGAATCACATCCCCATTTTTCTGTTATAAACTTAGCTAAAATTATTTGTTTACCTTAGTTTTCCGCTTCCAGAGCTATTCAGACATGGCTAGCAAGGATGTATTATTTATTTATCGAGTTCTACACACCTCGAATACCGAATATAATTTTAACAAAGCTGGCTCTATGCGGTTGTATTTCCTGGGTTATACGTGAATTGGATATGTGATGAGGAATTCTGTTATTTAAAAGCGTTGAACTGATAAATTAAATTTATCGGATTTAAAAGTAAAGGAATTCTACATTAATTACCCAAAATTGAACAGCTTGGGGCAAAAACCGGACAAGTCCAAATTTAATTTTCGAAGCAACAATCAAACAATTTCGGAACTGTTAGCTTATTGCTTAAAAAAACGTCGCACAGCGCAGAAAGCTGTACAAAGCTAATACTTATATCAAAAAACTAAAAAAGATATACTAGATGTTGCATTTAAAAATGTCATACTTTTTGTCCTTTCCTGTATATTTTTATTTTTTTATACCCTGTAAATTTAAAACTAATACGGTTAAGAGAATTTTTTTTGTTTTTATCTTTGAACAAACCACGAAGGCTAAAAGACGACGACGTATGGAACAGGTTTGTTTACGTTTGAGCTGTTGTCATCAATACATCACAGTTAAAGCGCTAAAATGCGGTTTGCCAAATTTAATTTTTCCACTCTAAACTTACTAACCACAAGTAGTTGTTGGATAAGCCTCTATATTAAAGAATTTTGTAATATAACTTATAAGTTATTATCTTAAAAAAAAGTAAAATTCTGAAAATACGTGATTATTTGTTAATCCCGGCAACGCCGCCCAGGGATTTTTACTCCATCGTAAATAAAACATGAATGAACTTTTCCTAGACGCTTGTGGGTGACGCCCCCTTTGCTTTGTCATTTCTGTTGGTTTCTGTCATTTGACAATTTGGAAAGCCAAAACTGATCAAATAAAGCTTATAATGCGTTTTTTTGTGTATTTTCTGGTGTTTGTTGGTGATTAGAAAGTGTTTTTAAAGACAATATGGGTAGGCAGTGCTTTGTTTTTAGAAGGGTAAACTATTCATTTCCGCAACTCTCACTTTTACAGGTAAATAGAGACCAACGTCGTTGGTTGCATACTATCGACTCCAGGCCAATAAGTAAGTCCGCCATTTTCATTTCTCGCTTGCCTCACCCCCTTTGCCTATTAGGATTGATATTTTTTCATTCATATGAAGTGTCTTTTTATTTTTCATTAAAAAGAATAACTCCCCTTAAAGTTTGTCCGTGAAGTGACAGGACAATACTGGACACCATGTATATAAACATAGAGTAAGGAAATTATATATCCGTAGGTATGTTACTTTATGATATAAATTATTTAAACCCGATTCTGCATTAACAAATTTCGAGTCTTTTCCCATATACGGGAAATTATCCAATAACAAAACTCGTCTACAAACATCATCGGGGAATTAAAATTATAAATAAATAACTACCAATGACATAAAGGTAAACCTTGGGAGTCACCGAGAGGAAAAACCCTTCAAGCCTGAAATACGATTTTAGATGGTCCAAAGCATTTAGACGCATTACCTTTGGCAAATCTTGGTAAAATTTACATTATTCACATTGCCGGTATACTTAAAAATACAGCACATTTTAATTCATTTAAAATGTAAGTTCTCTTTACGTCTTTTAGTAGTGCTGCTCAAGCTAAATAAATAGAAGTACTATACAATGCATTTCTTTAATGTCTCCCCGTTTTTTTAATGAATCAATTTATTGAGGTAAAATTTTAAAATATGAAATCAATGCATAAATACTATATTTTAAAGCAAAATAGACAGATAAAAATTTCAAGATGGTGGCTGGGCGCCATCTTCGTAAAAAAACTTAAATAGAAAGAGGAGTCTTGTGGAACACCATTTTTTAGCTTCTGGCGAGAACTTTAAAACCCTAGAATATATAATTAATAACTTTACCTAATACAAAATGGCGGTACTTTAAAAATTACCTAAATACCTGATTTGGATGGCCATATTTCCAAAACTAATAAAGTTAGATGTGCTAAATGTTGTATTTTTTAAAAGGTCTTTTAAGGAACTTTTAATGGTGCTTCCTTAAAACAATATTTACTTATTTTCTACCCTGTATATGATCACAAGTATCACCATTAAATAGGTACAATTTTGAGATATGAAATTAATGCCTAAGTACTATATTTTAGAGTAAAATAGACAGATGAAAATTTTAAGAGGCGGCTGGGCGCTTAAAATTCTTAAAAAAACTTAAATAGCAAAAGGGGTCCTAGTATACTATTTTAAAGCTCCTGAAGGGTACTTTATAACCCTAAAATATATAATTAATAACTGTACCTAATTATTTCAATTCTCTGTGTACCAGTAAAGGCCTTGCATAACATAATTATTAATTCGTTGAAAGGTTCTATCTCATCCTGTCAACATGGTTTTGTAGATAAAAGATCCAGTAACTACCAATCTCTCAAATACTCAACCCAGTACATTAGTGAGCGCCTTTGACTGCGGTGATTCAGGTTGATGTGGTTTACACAGACGCATTGCTAAGGCTTTTGATACCTTGTGCCATAGGCGATTACTGTCAAAGCTTAAATGCTACGGGTTAACAGACAAATTTATACGTTTTTAGAGAATTATTTAACTGATCGAGGAGCAATATGTTGCCCAGTAAATGGTTTTTTCGCCTCTGATCCATATATAAGCACCTCTGGAGTACCTCAAGGTAGTAATCTTGGACCTTTATTATTTTTGCTCTTTTTTAATGACGTTGTGAAACAAGTACATAGTTCAGAGGTGCTATTGTATGCTGATGATCTTAAAGTTTATAGAGGTATACAATCACCTGAGGATGGCCAATTGTTGCAGGATGATATAAATAGAATTAGTAGCTGGTGTAAATTAAATAAATTGTGTATTAATGTATCAAAGTGCTGTATTATGACATATACGCGAAATATAAATGTTCTGAACATTGATTATGATATTGACTCCGTGGTGATTAATCGGAAAACTAGTGTGCGGGATCTTGGTGTTACTTATGATTGTAAATTAAGTTTTGTTGAGCACATATTGTCACAAATTAAGAGTGCAAATCGAATGTTGGGATACATTATTCGAAATACCCGTTTGTTTAAGTCATTTGCAGCTATAGACTTGCTTTACAGCTCCCTTGTATGCTCTAAATTAGAATATTGTGCTCTAGTTTGGTCCCCTTTCTACAGTAAATACAAATATTCATTAGAAACGGTACAAAGTCGCTATTTAAAATGCAAATACTTTCGGGAAACAGGTACATATCTATACAATGCTCGGGAATTTTTAAGAAATTATTATAATGTTCCTTCTTTGGAAAAAAGCGTATTTTTATAAGTCTTCTTCATTTACATGGGCTTATTCACAATTTAGTTGATAATACATATATGGTAAATAACCTAAACTATAGAGTACCAAGATTAAATAGAAGATGTTATGAGACATTTTACTGTAGAAGGGCAAGATCAAATCTAGCTTTAAGTGCCCCATTATATAGAATGCAACAACTGCATGATCGACACTGCCAGAGCATAGATATATTTAATCTATCGAAGAGTCAATTTAAAGCTAAATTAAAATTAATTTTATTCACTCCGGATGAGTGATGCTCTTTGTAATGTACCTATGTTATGTGTAAACCAAGTGTAATGTATTTACATTTGATTTTTTTCTTAGGTTAGGTTTGCATAATATCATATTATGTATTGTTCTGTAAATGGTTAGTTATTGTAGTCAATTCTGCTAAATTAAACTCATTCGTTCGCTGAACGTATACGTTCCAGGAGCGTATAACCTTCATCTGTTTTCTTTAACGAACGAATAACCTTCACTTCGCTTTTTAAAACAGGCGGTCATGAAACAGAAATCAGGCTACCATCTGACATCTGACAAAATTCAAAGTCATTACATAACCTAAGGAATTCCCTCTTTAATGTGAAATTTAAAGTTGAAAAAATCGCGTTAACTAAGCTTTATTAAAAACAGAATTATACAGTTTGGTTGAAGCTACAAGACAGCAAATAAATGGTAACACTTGGTCCTCCGTATAGCCAGAATAAGTACATTTCAAGTAAGCAAAAATATGGTTTCTAAATCCACACTTTTAACCTATAACCAAGGTTTCGTGTGAGCGATATGCCTGCAAACCCGTCAAGCGTAAAACGCAAAAAGTGCGTGAAAGCCGTTGGCCTGAAGCTCATTTGGAGTAAAATGAATATGTATCAGTTGTATGATAAAAACTATTTTGAAGCCTTTTGAAGGGTGTTTCTTTTGATGAGTTTACCACCAATATTCATACCGCCATATATAAAAGCGCTGCTTTAACCCATCCTGTCAATGTCAAATGTTTCGAGTGTCAGACTGGGCGAACTCGTCACTTTTTGTGGGACAAGTTTACCACAATGTTTTACATGCAATTTTTAAACTTTGTGTCAAAAATGGTAAGGTTTGCAGTAATCATAAGGCTTAAACACATGTTTCGGATATCGTACTGGGCAGGTTTTGTGACTGTAATCCTTACAATTTTTGCACAATGTTTAAAAATTGCATAAAAGCATTGTGGTAAACTTGTCCGACAAAAGAAAATGACCTCGTTTGCCCAGTCCGACACCCAAAACATTTGACATTGCCAGGCTGGGTTAAAGCGCTGCTTTCATATATGACGGTATAAATATTCGTGGTAGACTCGTCAAAAGGAACCCCTTAAAAGGATTGTAAAGTCCATTTTATTACTGGTCCAGGCACTATAAGTTATCTAAATATTATAATTATTCCTTATTTTAATGACTGCCACCTATAAAGATATTAAAAACACAACTAATAAACAAAAAAAATGGTGAACAAACGGTCTTACCAACTACTTTCGATATCATTGTGAGATAAGAAGTACACATTACCTGAAAAAAAAAAAGATGAACTAATTAATTTAAAAAAAGTATAGTAGTTAGTGCCAATCAAAAATATTTTTAAAATATTGTGTAAACATCTGAGATAAATCGAAGTAAAATTAACGAAGATACAGTGGTTTAAGTAACCTCGCCGTGACCTTTATAAACGTATCTTTTCAAATCCCATGAGGGGCCAAGCCAAGATCGTTTGATTAGGTAAGGTTGCCTCGTAAGCCTTGCAACATGGCGGACCATACCTCCCATATGTATTTTGCTCATGATTTAGTGAAGTTTTTAACAGTGTAGTTTGTGTTTTTTGTCAATATTAAAGAAATACTTTTAAATACTGGTAATTCCAGTTGTTACCGTAACTTCTTTATTTCCTATTAATAAATTATTTAACAATAATTATTCTAGCTGATTTTTAAATATTGTATATCGCGCTCTTTCGCCCTCATAGTATTATCCGTCTAGACATCCTTGTTTGCTATGTTGGCGCCAAGGAACCAGCAGTGCGGTACAGATGTGACGTAATGAGGCAACCTTACCTAGTTAAACGATCTTGGGGCCAAGCAATTCCTTTTTTTTTAAAGACGTTTCCGAATTATTGCTTCCACAATTTTAGGAATTTCTTTAAAAAAATTGTACACAATATTTTTCTAATGTTATAATTTAATGAACCATTAAATTTATTTAATAATTTTTGACAAAACATTTAAAAAATCATAAAAATGTCCATTTTTGAGGACAAATTATATATGTTTTCTCTTTAAAAACTGTCATTAGTGAATTAGTAAATATTGAAACACCTTGTATACTGTGGAATATTGAATAGTTTATCTTTAAAACCAAAAAATAAACATAAAGGTTACGACGTCCCGTGTCACCCGACAAATTGGCTTAACAAATTTATTTTTTCCAAATATAAACTCTTAATTTATATTTTTACCAACGCACGTTAACCCTCTTCAGACTTTGAAATGCCGAAATTGTAAGTACATCCTCAAATGTGCCCCAAGTTTCCCCACAAAGAGGATAAAGGTGGAACTTGAATGTCAGCGAGGGAAAACCCGCCTGAGCTTGAAGAGCGATTTTGATGGTCCAGAGAGTTTAAACGCGTTTTTAGGGGGAAGAATTTGCATTTTTACCTTAGTTAGAGGAATATTTGGCCAAAAATGCTGACAAATAACCTGAATTATCATTTCCTACAAGTTTTTACACTGGTAAAAGTAATTTACATTTGAAAGATAAATGTGAAGCCAGTTTTAGGACAATTTTACTAAACGGGGTGGAACAATTAACTTTTATTAGTCCGAGGGCGAAATTACTCTGTCCCTGGTAAAAAACAGAAAATATATATAAATTAAAGTGTTTTATTAGTCACTTTTTATTAATTTCAATTAAAACAATTTCGTAACTAATAATATTTGTTATTATTTCTTTAATTCATGGCTTTTTATTAGCTTTTCAAGTGATGCAATGTGACGTGTTTGTTAAGATTACTCTTGGTCCCCAAGCAACAATAGTATCTATAAGTTCATATTACTAAAAATACTTCTATTTAAATAAATATAATTTTAAAAATTAATACATATTAATATACCTATATAGACAAAAATGTTACAAAACTTTATGCAACACAGAGAATTTTCCTAGATTCAGAGACAAGAATGAGACGAGAAACTAAATGTAAATAAATTATCCGAGAGGAGATAGCTGCTGGGCCTTCCTTGTCTGTCTTCAAGGAAGGTAAACGCAGATGGCGCGTGAGTCGACTTTATCGTTTGCCCGCCAAATTCAAATTATATAGCTGTGCTATTTTTGCCCTTAATGTTAGGTACTTGTTTTTGTTTCCTATTAATATAAAATATTGGGGTTTAGTTCAATAATTACACACACCTAATTAAAAATGTCATTTATTTGGTTTTTATAAAGATTTTTCTTACAGATAACCATGTCAATATTACCTTAAATTATCTGTTGAAAAGCACAAATTTAATATATAAACTGTGATCACTAATAAAAGTCAATATTCAAAGTCCAATTAAAGGTAAAATACCACGAAACACACAATAAATCACAGAAAATGTAAACAAACTGTCCAAACAAATTGGCCATTGAAAAATATCAAACACAAATATTGAATAACATTTCGGCGTGACTGCCTGCGGCAACGTTTGTCAAGTTAAAAATATTGGTATGGTATATTTGCTTTCTCTTAATTAGATGTGAGCCAAAAAAGGACATTAAAGTTTACATGCAGAAATTGTAAACAACTTGGCAACCAGGGCAAAGCGATTATTACTCCATCTACGATTTATTGGAACTTGCGTTAAACCAAAAGAGATAAATACAATGGACAAATTGTTAGAACCAGTTACTCGTCTCATTGTTGTCTCTGCTAGATTTTTGAATTATTAATTAACTTAGTAATTTTATTAATAGTTCTCGACCCACCAAAATTTTAATCCGACTTAAAACTCGGAAGCGTGGAAAAGCAGGTTCGTCTAGCATACGATCTCTACTAATGAAATTACATCTTTATAATTTTGGCGTTGAAAGGTGAAATTATGAAAATTATAATAACCGCGCAAAGCGACGCTTTGCTAAACGCAAACTTAAATGGAATGAGAACTTATTCTTAATTAGAAAATATTATCGTTACTTTTAACGTAAATTATAATATTATTCTTTATAATTACTAGCTAAACTCCCCGGTGGCGCAGTAAGCAGAGCTTTGATCTCGGAAGCTAGAAGTCGTCGGTTTGACTCCCAGCCATGGAGACATCTT
Source organism: Listronotus bonariensis (assembly GCA_014170235.1). Classification (NCBI taxonomy): domain Eukaryota; kingdom Metazoa; phylum Arthropoda; class Insecta; order Coleoptera; family Curculionidae; genus Listronotus; species Listronotus bonariensis. The sequence continues at coordinate 32,033 of JACEGR010007977.1, forward strand.
TACGTAGTAGTTAATAGAGAGATATGGGTACTTTGGTTACCGCCTACGTTCGTTATTTACGTAAGGCGCTATTTAAATACCGCATACGGTATTTAGTGTTTGTTTTTAGAGATATGGAAGACGCCGTATTACGAACGGTTAATTACACCTGTCTGCGAATTTACAAAATTAAAAAGTAAATGATCCTTTAATGTGCGCAATACTAAAGTTTTTCCTGTTATTTCAAACACATTTTACTGTAAATTTTCCCACTATTCCAGATGCATTTTGACTAAGACATTCTTTCAGAAAGCGCAGGTCATTGTCGGCCGACAATCATAACATTTTCGTTTCTTTTCCACCTGCAACATTTATCCGAAAATAATAAAGGCAAAACTTTATAAAAGATTAGTAGTTTAACTTTACTCTGTGGCTCTATTACAAAAATATTTGTAGAAATCGTCGAAATAAATAATATAACCTTAAAAAAATAAACAAAGAGAAATATTGTGCGCATGGCAATTCTATTCGCTATTTTAAATAGCACGCGGCGTTCATCAGCCCGCAAATTACCCCATGCGGTAACGTTATTAACACCAGCGACGGTAAAAATCGAATCGCGCATAACTTAACCGTTAAAATAGTGCTTACGTTGATACCGCATGACGTTACAGCACTACCCATATCTCTCTATTTAAACATAACGTTCGTTGTGGCACTATCGCGTTGTCTAAAAGTGCTGTGAAATGCAAAAACTTCATGTTTCCGTACTTGGAACAACGTTGACGGAACAGGAAAACTATGAGTTTAACATCCAATGACACGATACCTTTGGTAATTTGGGCAAGTTACCTTTGAAAAATCCACTCAATACACGGTCTAGATGTTGCTTTTGAAATTATTAACTCTTTATTTCAAAAAATTAAGAAATTTAAGACTTAATCCAATGTTTGTAATTTCCTTACACAGCAATGTTGCATCTGTCCAATTTTTTACACTAAGCTTAAGGTTTTTCCCCTTAGATTTACCTGAGTTTACCAACCGGCTGTGAGTTTGACATTTATATCTTGTCATATTCCTGTCTGAAATTTGGTTTATGTTGTCTCACTAAAGTCCTCAAATTTTCATGTAAAAAATACCAAACAATTCAAAAGTTAGGAGATGAGGTCCTGAATTTAGACAAGCACTGTATAATGTTTTGTCAGATTTTTTGGCTTTGCTAACATCATTTTGTAATACCTCGTATCAAATTTAAATTAAAAGTTAAAATATTTATTAGCTTAATAAATAATAAATATAATAAATACTTGCTGTATAACCATAGTCAAAAGACAAAACAAATAAAAAATAATAGCTTAATAGCTAGCCAATAAAAATGTACAATTACAGAACTAAAAGTTTAATTTTAATATTTTAAAAATAAAATTGTCCTTTAAATGAAACCGAATATGTAATAACAAAATTCCCAAAAAGAACTCATAAACTATGACTTTTTCTAAAAATGGTTATGTATTAATTATCTCACTGTATTTGAGCTGTTTGATTCACTTTGACTGATTTGTAATGCTTTTGGGCACAGACCTTTTGTTACCAGGTTAAATTTCATTCGTAATAAAATTATGCGTTTGCATGCTTTTAAATTTCTTCCAAACTGTAGCACAAAATTTACGTATGGTTTAGAGTGGTAAAGGGAGGTGATACTGTTCGTATTTGCTACTGCGTTTCAACTCCATGAAGGCGCTGACACGCAGTAGGAATTCACAAACCGCTTATGCATTTGCATGCTTTTAAATTCCTCCCAGACTGCAGCACCAAACTCACGTAGGGTTTAAAGAGGTAAATAAAGGTGATACTGTTCGTATTTGCTACTGCGTTTCAACTCCATGAAGGTGCTGACACGCAGTAGGAATGCAAACCGCTTATGCATTTGCATGCTTTTAAATTCCTTCCAATCTATCCATCTATCTATCTATGTAACGGAATCTTTGAGCCTAATTTTACCAACTTCCAGCTATTCAATTTCTTTGAAACTTTGACACGTATCAAGGACCGATGACAATGCAATAATTTAAAACAGTATCCCGTTAAGTTTCAGCATTTTCCAGGAAAACCGGAAAAGTGAAAAATCGTACGTTCTGGGCGGATGCGCCAGATTAGACTGATTGAATAATCGAACTTGACAACATTTGCCGACGGGTTGGGGACCAGGATAAGGTTGCAACACCTTAGTTAAACAAGCGTGCGTCCACCCATAGGACGCAACCCCTCGGCAAACGACAGGAAGACCATGGGGCTAACAAGAACCCCCGTTAAACGGGTACAAACCCCGTTACATGCAGACCAACCTGAAACTTGTTCGGAGTAGTTGCGTTCTGAAACCCCATGCAACAGTGAAGCTTTCAAATGAAATGATTAGATTACGAAATAGTTCGTGAAACATTTCAATATCACATGACCATGAAAACTAATTGATATATCGAACTAAAAATGAAAAATCAAGAATTGTGTGCAAAAAAAAAAGAAGGAGGAATACTGTGAACTGGTTAGTTCTGGTTGAGTTTTCAATTTCTTTGAAACTTAGCACACGCATCAAGGACCGATGACAATGCAATAATTTAAAAACAGTATCCCGTTATCCTGATTTTAGGACCGCCATCGCCAGGATAAATAAATTCCTTAATAATCGTTTTTAATTATGGCGAATGCGCAAGAGCAATTGATGCATAACTTACTGCGTTTTTTTAATTGACTTTTTCAATTTTATAATAAAAGGTTGTAAAATACATAGAAATCACGCGAGTTCTAAAAGGTGAAAATTATGTGGCCACTACTAGCTTTAAATCAAGAATGCATGGCGAAGAAATTTTTAGTGAATAAACTGGAGCATTTATTTTAAAAAACTAATTTGATATATCGAACTAAAAAATGAAAAATAAAATAATAGTTTAAAAACTAAAAAACACGCTTTTATATGCAACCGAACTAAAAATTAGAAAATAATTTTCATTACAAAGAGTTTGTCAGTCACTTCAGAGTAAAAAGCGTGGGGTGCATTTTACTATTTTTCATAACTTTTCCCTCATAGATATTTGCAAATAGAATAATTATAACATTTAATATATTAAGCACCCCACGCTTTTACTCTGAAGTGACCGACAAACTCTTTGTAATGAAAATTATTTTCTAATTTTTAGTTCGGTTGCATATAAAAGCGTGTTTTGAGTTTTTAAACATTTATTGGATGGTCTTCTTGTTGAGTACACGCCTGGAAAGAATGGGACCGCTTCGGTCCTGGTCCCGGGGTATACGGGCTGACCCTGTTCAGCCCTATTGACCCCTATGAACTGGCCGATCGCCTGAAACAAAATAAAGAAAAACCCCCAAAAAACCCAAAAAATTCTAATTAAAAAACGACGTTTCGGTGGCAAGTCTGCCACCGTTGTCAAGATAAAAATTAAGTTAAAAAATAAAAATAAAATATTAACTAATATCTAAATTAGAAATGATTAAAATTTAGATTATTTTTATATCTCAAACTGAAAATAGTTTGACATATGTGTCATGAGTGACAAGTAACTGGTGTATTTATTATTTGTAGGACAAAAAGGTAATAAGTTAGTTGATTTTTAGTTTTCCTGAAGATACTTCAGTATCGAGCAAAGGCAACCAAGTGTTATTTAAATTAACTGAAATTGATGCTACACAATTATCTTTATTTAATAATATATACGCACTTTCTTTGATTTTGCGTTTTTAGAACAAGTTTCCTTTGCTAAAATACTCGAAGCATCCCAGTTTATTCTATGATTGTTATCAAATGCGTGTTGGCAGATTTTTGATTTATGAAATTCTGTGTTTTTAATGTATGATCTGTGTTCTTTTATGCGTTTAGCTAATGGTCTACAAGTTTCACCTATATAAAACTTATCGCATTCGCAAGGTATTTTATAAATGACATTTTTTGTATTTTCATTTAAGTTGTATGGTTTTGTTTTTGTTAAATGAGATCTAATGGTGTTTTGTGTTTTAAAGATTGTGCGAATATTAAATTTATTTCCTATTCGTTGAATTTTATTTGATAGTCCGGGAATGTATGGTAAAAATAAATTTGTAATAGGTCTATTTTGATTTTGTCTTATATTTGGATTTTCAAATTCAAAGAAAACAATTATTTATAAAATCAAGAGGATAATTATTTTGAATTAAAATATCCTTTTAAATAATCTTTTTCATTGTTTATATTTTGATTTAGAACAAATGACTTTAATTCTATCAAATAGACTTTTTACAACTCCTTTTAACCATTATGGGGTGATTTGAGTTAAAGTTTAAGTATCTATTTGTATGTGTAGGTTTTCAGCAAAATTTCGCTATTATTTGCAGCCTGAGAGAAACCAAATCTCGATGAAACCAAATCGGAGACTGAAATATAACGATCCCATGTAATTAAGGTTACATTTCCATAACTTTTGCTCCAAAGGTAGAATTCTAATGATTATAATGGCCGGTATAACGTTACGGCCTGTTATTACTTTAAAGGTATGGAAAGTGTTCTTTAATTGGGGTACTTAATTAGTTGGAATCTGCTAAACCCTATTGGATTTGTGGCTTTATTGAATACTTCTATTGTTAAGCAGTACTTTTTGCTGAAACTTTCTTTTAAAAAAATTAGAGTCTTAAAGTACAGGGTCCGTCACGACGAGTTGAGTCGACAAGTATATAGGAAACGCCTAGGAATATTTTTCTGAAAATTTATATAGGAGGGTAACTGAAAGAGCTCTCTTCAACAAAAATATTTTCAACTCTCGACAACTTCCGGTTATACCGGAAGTAGACATCAACTTCGTTATTTTAAATGGAATGTCCTATTTTTATTGAATTTTTGGAATCTACGTTAAATTTTAATACAACTTTGTATAAAACATCATACACCTAGATCTAGCCATTTTGCAGCAATTTCAGTTTTTTCGAAATATTTGACAGATGCAACCTTAGACAAAATAACAATTTCTTGAAATTCAAACAAGATAGGCTAACTATTTTCTGACTTTGGATAAATAAGATCCATATCTTACCACTCACATGAAAATTGTCAAAAAAAAATATACAAGGTGCCCAAAAATTAACACCGTATTCTGATATTTTGAAAACTCAAAAACTTCATTTTTTTAAATGTCAACCTTATTTTTTTTCTTCACCAATGGATTCTACGCTACAAAGAAGGGCACTTTATAATTACAACCCTATATTTAAAATGAACGGTTTGCGTATAAAGTGGAAAAAACGAAATATTTCTATCTTTATTAGGACACTCAAAAATGTCAGTTGGCTTTGGCATTTTGGAACTTTCATATCAGCGGTTCTTATGTTATGTTAATTTTATTAATAACGTACGTTTGGCGAGCAAACTTGTTAGTTTTAGCGTGCCTAATTAACTCGATAGCTTTTGTTTTTTTGTTGATTCATTCAAGCCAAATCCAACTGACATTTTTGAGTGTCCTAATAAAGATAGAAATATTTCGTTTTTTCCACTTTATACGCAAACCGTTCATTTTAAATATAGGGTTGTAATTATAAAGTGCCCTTCTTTGTAGCGTAGAATCCATTGGCGAAGAAAAAAATAAGGTTGACATTTAAAAAAATGAAGTTTTTGAGTTTTCAAAATATCAGAATACGGTGTTAATTTTTGGGCACCTTGTATATTTTTTTTTTTGACAATTTTCATGTGAGTGGTAAGATATGGATCTTATTTATCCAAAGTCAGAAAATAGTTAGCCTATCTTGTTTGAATTTCAAGAAATTGTTATTTTTGTCTAAGGTTGCATCTGTCAAATATTTCGAAAAAACTGAAATTGCTGCAAAATGGCTAGATCTAGGTGTATGATGTTTTATACAAAGTTGTATTAAAATTTAACGTAGATTCCAAAATTCAATAAAAAATAGGACATTCCATTTAAAATAACGAAGTTGATGTCTACTTCCGGTATAACCGGAAGTTGTCGAGAGTTGAAAATATTTTTGTTGAAGAGAGCTCTTTCAGTTACCCTCCTATATAAATTTTCAGAAAAATATTCCTAGGCGTTTCCTATATACTTGTCGACTCAACTCGTCGTGACGGACCCTGTACAATACAGGGTGCTTTCTAACTACGCACGCCTACGGTACGAAACTTAAGGGGTGATTTCCCATGACTTTTTATTAAAAAAGATTCTTAAGTATAAACATATGTTTTCAAATGCCTTATTTCTGAGATACAGGGCGTTCAAGTTTAAAAAAAGTTGGATTTTTTAAAATATCTTAAAAACTCTTTAACCAATTCAGATAAAATTTGATACACTAATTTAATGTAATAAGGCACTTGTGAAGCTCAACTTAGATGGGGATTATTTGGTGCAGTGGCGTCTCAGTAGGCGCCACAGTAAATATTTCTGAAAAAAATAGTACGCCACTGACTTTTTATAAAGTTTTTATACAGGGTGTTTTCTAATTGAATGTCAATATTAAAGGGGTCTTTTTTGGGTTTATTTTAAAAAGAAATCTTTATATGAAGGTATGACCTTAACGTCTTAACTTTTGAGATACAGGTGTTAAAATTTTCAAAAACCAAAAACACTTATTTTAGTAAAAACTGGTATACTGGATATAAACATTGTTTAAATTAGTATTTTTAATTTTTGTGACATAATTGCTAATTAAAAATTATAGAACCAAATTTTGAAAAGAAAAAGATCCCGCAATGCTTTCTTTATGGTCTAAAAATATGCAATTAAGTGATTTTTTTTTCTCTTAAACTAAACAAGATACGAAAAAAAATAAAGAAAGCACAAACATTTTACACACATTTACACAGTCAGTGGCGTACCGTTTTTGTGTTGGAAATATTTCTTCAGTTGCCTCACGAGACGCCACTGGACCTACTAACTGTAATTAAGTTTGTGATAAATAATTCCCTTAATGCCATTAATATTATTGCCAACTAAAAACAAAATTGGGTGAAAAATAGTTAGGATATTTAAAAGAATAGATTTTTTGGAAATTCTAAGACTCTGTATCTCAAAAGTTAAGACGGTTAGGACATACCTTCATATAATGTTTTCTTCTAAAAATTAACCCAAAAATCACCTTCTTCAATATTGACATTTAATTAGAAAACACCCTGTATATTTTTTTCCGATTACGCAATTAAAGATGCAGCTTTTAAGTATCTTATATTTTCTATGCATCTTGCTTTGTTTTCGAGAAAAAACCACTTTAATTTATTGTTAAAAAGTATACAAACAATAAAAAATAAAATCAAAATTAAAAAATAAGCAATTTCGGTGATTTGGTAAATAAGAAAAATTACAAATTTTGATAAATTACAAAACTGCTCAGTTTTTTTTTAATAAGAGGCAAATTGTTGTTTATTGATAATTTTTGTTTTTACATCATGTTGCCTGTGTGGACTTTTTAAAGAAAAAATAATGTTTTTTGCACCTTTTTCTATTAACTGTTTTATGTTTCACCCATCTATTATTGATCTGTAATACCTTAGAAACGGAATATGTTATGGTAGCAATAATACCTGCTATCACACCTAGGGCATTATAAGCGGGTATTATGATAATGCCCGCTTATAATGCCCTAATGCGCTAATATGGAAATTTTATTGCTTATCCAATTTTATTTCTCTCACAATAAAGATCAAGTTTATACAAACATATGTATTAACATAAAATCAATAACTTACCAGTTCCTAAAAATATGCCATTAAAACGGTTTCGGTTATTTGAAGAATTGCGTTCGCATCTTACCAAATACCAAATATGCCATACTCCCGATCATACTGTTGCCTTGATTTAACTGGCAAAAGATTTTCGGTCGCTTTTATGGCCTTTTCTCTTATATTTTGTGGAATTTCTTCCATTTTGAGCAAATCGTTAAATAAAAAATGCCAACTGACTAACTGATAGAAACATCAAAGTCAAACTTAACACCACTCATTATCTACTTACGTATACAGGTACAGGTGCAACTTATTTTTTATATTGCGAATAAATAATGTAATTAGTCATTTTTGGGTAAAACATAAAGCATTGTATGCACCACGGGCTTTACTGGACTATAATGCCCATCAGGTCGAAATCTAGCCCTCGGGCCAGAGGCCTCGGGGCTATTTCTGACCTTCAGGGCATTATAGTCCTAGTAACGCCCTTGATACATAAATAGCTATAAAAACGAAGTTTTAGTTTTGTATATGATTCGCTAAAGTGGAGAATTATTTCCACTTTTAACATATAAAATAATAATTATACTTGTTATTAAAACAACTTGGACATACACTAAATATATTCAGGTAATCCAAACCCATGTATAACCGTATTGAAGTATAGATAAATCAATTTAAACTATTTTATGATTTAGATTCCAAATAAATTTGAAACTAACTCAACTCAAATATATTGGAAAATTATTATTTCAGTCTGATCCCCAGCAAACTCATTTTGGAAACTAGTGGACGTTGGTGCATGAAATTTAATTTTGGAATTTAAACACCAGCAACTACAGGGTGGGCCTTTAACATTCAGTAATAGTGAATTCACGTCGTCGCCCTACTGCGCACTAAGCTCGGACCCTGGCAGTGCAGTGCAATTTTTTATAATTTTTTTATCTTTGGACAAACCACGAAGACTAAAAGCCTAAATACTAACATACCGTGGGTGTGTTAAGCCAGGTAAGAGGGAGTTTGTTGACACGGGACTTAAATACTTGAAGATTTGGGGGAAGGAAAGACCTCCGCGGGCAGCAGGTTTCACATTCTAGAAACTCTAGGGATAAAAGAACGGGATGCATACGCGCGGAACCACGAGTTTCTCTGTTGGGAACCGTGAGTGAAGGAACTATACTGGACAATTCTTCGGAGCGGAAGCCATGAAAGTACCTATAAAAAAGCGATAGATCCCCCACAGCCCGACGATGAGCAAGAGAGGGAAGCCTTTCTGTAAATGAAGGATCATTGATGAGACGCACAGCTCTTCTTTGAATAGAATCCAGAATGCTTAGGGTTGTGGGGAAACCATAGCCCAGATATGAGAACAATATGCACATATAAAGTGTATAAATGAGAAGGGGAAAAATAGTTTCTGGCTCGAAAGAGAAATCCAAGCTTTTTTGAAGCTGCCGTGGCTATAGATACAATGTGTTTATGCCAGTTAAGGTTACTTTCAAATGTGACGCTCACAAGATTAAAGGTGTCTTTGCTCTGTAAAACTTGGCCACTCATAAGTAGAGGATGAGTATTTGGTGACTCATTTCGCGACAAGGAACATGACTGTGTTTTCGATGCATTAAAGTGGACGAGATTTTTGGCGCCCCAATCCAATATTAAATTAAGTTCCTGCGATAAAGATATCCGCATCGCTCTGCGTTTGTTTTCCAAATCAGGTTTAGTGATGGGTTTAGGAACCTGAAAACTGAAGTAATGGGTACTATCGTCGGCGAAACTATGAATGGAAGTAGTTGTGGACGAGAGAAGGTCGTTGATGTGTAAAAGAAATAATGTTGGTGCCAGAACGGAGCCCTGAGGCACTCCAGCATTAATTTGGTAAAATATTAAAGAATGGCCGTCCACAATAACTGATATACGTCGATCAGATAAGAAAACTAAACGTGCGTGTTCAATGAATTTTCCCGCACTCTGAGCAATCAATTTTTGTATTCACGGTGCAGATATTGCACTCGGTGGATTCGAAATTTGTGAAACCGTTGTTTTTGGCAGTGTCGCAGCAGGGAACTGAACGTTCAAACTTAAAATGTACAATAATATTTTACTTTTCGGGTGCGAGTAATTTTTTCATGTGACGTAATTAATATTTTAAGAAAGAAAGACCATGGGTAGTGAATTAGCAGACTGCAAATAAATAATCAAGAAAACATAAAAAAGACAGAAAGTTTATTTGTGAGGTTACATTTTGTGACAGATCCTATAGATCAAGCAGTTTAGCTTGAAGTCCTATTCACGCGATACCTCATCCGGGCTTGGTGACAATGCGCATTTCTCGCTCTTGCTCTTACAAAAAGCAACCTGGCACCGATTTAGTTCGAATTTTAATTGACCTGGTGCAGAGCAAAATTAAAATTGCTCGCTCCAAGTGCCTATTTCATGAATTTACTACAAAAACATTACAAAACTTACACATATTTTATTGATGATGATGTATGACTTAAAAATTATGTTGTCCAAGTGACATCTTTCACGTTGCTGATATTCTTGAATCTGGAGTTGCATATTTTCAAAAAACTTGGCGAAGGACGAAAACAAATTAAGAGCGGCTCAAAATTAAAAATTTTAGATTCAAAAAACAAATTTCAAAAGCTAGTTACAATTTTATTGGAGAATGGGTTATA